>JBAJNP010013575.1:0-11961 GCA_036877545.1 Yasuhikotakia modesta | reverse complement strand
ATTATGACTGTATGGCTCAGGCGAATGAACAGCATTAAATAATGATAAACTTTTGGTCCAGTTATGCTGTCATGCTAATATTAATTCTTGACTTTACACTGTGGCTCAAATATATTAGAAATTGTTATTTTTTCGTTTGAACGGGGCAGATGCACCGTCAGCCCAAGATTAACACCCTTAATCTTCTAACACCTGAGGCCTCCATTCATAAACAGTATTTACATTAAAATATAGTTAGTATAAAGTATAGTTAGTATATATAGTATATACTAAGTATATATAGTTAAAGTATACTAAGTATACTTTTATACTTTTTTATACTTTATAATACTTTATATTATAAGTATACTTTTTTATAGTATATATAGTTAGTATATATAACTATTATGACGGGAGAACTTTGTGGCACGTAACGCTGAAAGCGTTCAAACAAACATTCTAAATAACTTACCATTGAGAAACATGTAAATCCTGCCTCGGCTGTCGGTCCGTGTGTTCGGGTCAGTAAATGGTGCCAGATGATGACGTCACATAATTATTCTTTCGTGTGGCAGTGAAGGCAGCCAATCAGCGCGCAGCGCTGCGCATATCATTATGAGTTTGTCATAGCCCCTCCAGCGGCACAGAATTTGTGCAGATCCCTCAAATTCACCCATTTAATTCACCGCCATAAAATCATTTTTTAAAGAGGTATTTAGACAGCTTCTGGGGCATTACGGACTTAACCAAAGTACTGTTCTCTCTATGTCACATCAAAGAACAAGAATCTATACTCCGCTCAACCACTCTAGGTGCCCTTTAAATTCAGTTTACAGTGTAACGTTGCTTCAGAGCAGCTTTACACAAAATATAAGATAAATGAATAAAAAGACATTAATAAACAAATTGAAAAAATAAAGTTAATAAAAATTCGGCAGAAAATATTGTATCAAAATGCACACAATACACATAGGACAAAATACAAACAAGTAATAAATGTTAGGCTAAGTATATGTCAGCAGTTTCCCAGTAAGCAAGCCAACAGGGCAACAGTAGCAAGGAACCAAAACGCCAGTGACATATAGATGGAGACCTTGGGAGAAGCCTGGCTTAGCTGGGAGGGCCAGTTCTCCTCTGGCATGTTAAAGCTGCAATTTGTAACTTTCCTGGATATATGCAGTGTTGGTATTAGTTGGTAATTTTATTGATTTAAAACTATTGGGTCTTAATGTGGCAAACACTAAGGAATTTTAAAAGCGAAGGTGATAGAATATTACAGTTGCAGCTAAAACATCTCACTGCTGTGACACAGCAGGGAATAAATATGAAATTAAAATAGTCTAGCCTTGATAAGTTTGTTGTTAGTGGTCCATTAAAATCCATCATAATAAAATTGATCTTTTACTGGGTGTCCCATCCAGTCTCCACCACCATGCAGGCCTGACATTGCTGGCTACAGGACTTTGGGGAAATAAAAAGACAGACAGACTTAGTGAGAGCCAGCAGATCTGTTCTTATGGGAAATGTTCCCGGTTCCGGTTTCCTAATTAATGCAGCCTAACAACACCTTCAGGGATTTGAATTCAAAAGACTATATGTAGGCTAGATTAAAGAAGTGGATCTTCAATCTAGATTTAAACTGGCATAATGTCTGCCTCCAGGACAATACTGGGTAAACTGTTCCAGAGTTTGGGTGCCAAATATGAAAAGATCTACCACTTGTGCTTGATTCTGAGATTCTTTGAATTATCAGCTGACCAGAGTGAACGATCACAGTGAGTGTGACGGACTGTAATAAGAGAGGAGCTCAACTAATAAGGCATTGCAATAATCAAGCTTTGATGTCATAAATGCATGAAATAATTTTTCTGTGTTTGACAGACAGAGCATGTGTTGTAGCTTTGATATATTTTAAAGGTGAAAAAAGCAGTTTTACAGATATAGGAAATGTGATTTTCAAATGACAGATTGCTAGGGAAAGAGACACCCAGACTCTTAGCCGATGAAGCAGGCTTTATAGAGCATCCATCAATGCTAAAACAGTATTCTAGGTTGTTATGTGCAGAAGATTTTGGTGCAATAACTAAAACCTCTGTTTTGTCTGAGTTTTTTTAATGCTAGTCATCCAGGTTTTAATATCAACTATACATTCTGATAGTTTGAAAAAATTACTTGTCTCATTTAGTCTTGAAGAAATATAACTGGGTATCATCAGCATAATAATGAAAATTAACACCATAAGTCCTATTAATTGCACCCAGAGGTAGCATGGACAGGGTGAACAATAAAGGCCCAAGCACTGAGCCTTGTGGCACTCCATACTGAACTTGTAATTGATGAGATGCTTTTTCATTCACAGATACAAACTGAAACCAGTCAGACAGATACGATTTGAACCATGCCAGTGCAAGTCTATGTATACCCACATAACAGAATGCTGTGATCAATAGTGTCAAAGGTTGCACAAAGGTCCAATAGGACTACAAGAGAGATGCCACCACGATCAGCCGGCAGCAGCAAGTCATTTGTCTCTGACGAGGGCAGTCTCTGTACTATGATAATGATATGGCTAAAAGTGTATTTGTCGATTTTCCCCTTGATATTGTAATTTCATTACATTTAAGCATTTAGCAGATGCTTTTATCCAAAGCGACTTACAAATGAGGGAACAATAGAGACAGTAGATCAACTGAAAAAAACAACAGTCCTACAAGCATGGTGCCATTTTCCCTAGACTAGCATAGAGCAAATAAACAAGTGCAATTCACCCCCCCCCAACCCCCCTCCTTTTATGACAATAAATATTACACAGCAATCTAAACTCTCCTAAATACATAAAGCTAACCAGATTGTTTAAAGCGTTGTTTAAAACACTATCTTCCGCTGAAACTGGGAATTTGAGCTCTAGCTCAAAGGGAATAATAAATATAATCAACTGTAATCAATTATACGAATTACGTGGTAAGTACATGCATAGATGTTCTATCTGATCAAGCAGAATTAATAATAGCAATTAATTAACGTGTTCGTCCAGCGAAACATTCCTAATTGTACCTTAATTCTAAGAAATGTTATTTCCTATGGCCTTTAGAAAAGTGCTTTTGTGATTTTATGTGATTATGTGCAGGTTGCTGCCGTTTTCGTGGCTCTGTTTGTGTTTTGATTGCTTAGGGAAATGTTTTGTTTAGTCATTTTTTCCCAACCCACCCACTCAGAGATTATATAACAGTTCAAAAGCACTTCGTTAAAATTTTTTTTTTTTTTTAACGATAAACGAATAACACATTTAACAAACACAAAAAGATATAGGAAAGCAGGAAAGATAGAAAAGAGAACAGAATGGCAATCTACAATCAACATAACACATCTGCACAGACCATCAACTATCGCTTGAATCACCTTAATTAAGAGGGGTACTATATCTTATCCATCAAACTGAGAGTGGACGGATACTTGCATTGGCCCGTTGTGTAGCGATGCGAAGTTCCGGATATGTGCGTGTGCGGATAAAGGATAGTTAAAAGGTCCGTTGAGGATGACAAAGTCCGCTAGGTAGTCCGGTTGGCGGAGTGTTAGCGAAGATCAGAGTTTCGTTGAATGCAATTGCCGGAAAGTTGTCCCAAAGAGTTGCAACATGGAGAAAGTTGCAGACTCTGAGTCTGTAGAATCCTTCGCAGTGAGTGCGGTTGCCATCTCCCGGCGAGATGACATACTGCTGGGCTACTCTTGGGCAGAGTGCGACCTCCTTGGGCCCCGAGTGCAACTTCCTTTTGGGCCTCTCCTTGGACTTCTCTTTGGGCCAAGACGATTTGGATAACAGCCGTTCTTAACCTGTGGGGTGCCCCCGGCCTTTGGTTATCCAATCCTAAGGTGTGCGGGTTGAGGAGGAACGATTCCTTTGTTTCAACCTGACACCTTATTTGCATGATGAATGTGGCTTGCAAAGTTTGAGTCTTTAATGTGCAGGTTATTGTTCAAAGATGTAGATTCCAGCTAGGATAGTGTGGCATACACCAATGAACAGGAAAGTTGAAGACCATCATGAGACTAAACATGATGGGGTTAAACATACATACACCATAATTATTTTATGATTGCAGGGTTTAAGCAGAGAAAGAAACATGAACATGAAGTACATGGAAAGGTACATGAAAAGTATACAAGCATGCAACAAATTATACATATATACATTTAGGACAGCTTATTTATTGATATGACTTAGATATGAGGGGTCTTCACTGAGGGCTTTGTCAAACATCTTGCTGTCCTGCAAATGTTCCCTACCCAAAGAACTCAGGTTTCCCTAATGGAATTCTTTTGAAGCTAGGGAGTGTGTCTAAATGATCCCTATTTACAATCAGCCAGAAAGGGGCTATGGAGACGCTGGGTCTACCCTAGCACCACTTTGTGATCCAAAAGAGCATTAAGAAACACAGGTTTCTGTCCTGTTGCCAGTTTTACACTCAGCAACAGGCTGAAGGAGCTGATAAGATCTCTGGGGATGGCATGGTTTACTGGGACCCTTGGCCCCCTGGTGGGGATATTGTTACTTCCCCCCATCTTCTAAGTCATATCTGAAGCTGTTGCAAACCAGATGGCTCCTGACCCCGATGTGGCCTCAGGATCACACGCTACACAGAAGAGTTGTATATTTGATGCTAAGCAGAAAGAGTTGTGTGTTTGATGCTAGTTTGATGCTAGGGTTAATGCTTAAGTTGAGTAGGACTAAGTGTGGAAGAGGAGAGGTGTTGGAGGGCTGTGTGAGAATCGATTGTTTACAGAACACCACAGAGATTACTCCATCATTACTGAGAGTATCGACTGACCTAAATAAAACCGTTTGCTTTCGTTCATTCTCCAGTGTCAATTGATCTAGCAGTGGTGGCTGTGATAGGCCATTACACAGCCATTAGTCTGTCTCACGCTGTCATCACTCCACGCTCAGCACGTCTCCCTGCACAAATTCTCACAAATGCTTCAATGGTCACAAAGTGCTCAATTGCCATTGATTAAGAGTTGTCTGCTAGCTCCTAAAATTCTACAAGCCATTTCTGAGGCACCAGAAATGAAGATGTATAATGCAGAAGATGACAACAAAGAAAGTCTCTGTACATTTACCCAGTGATATCTTTTTAGCAAAGCTGAAATTGGAATGTTTTCAAAACAAAAGTAAGCGTAAGAACAGCGAATGTCTGGAAAAGGCAGCAACAGTTCCTGGCTGGCACTTAAAAATCAAACAGACTTTTAACTATTGACATTGTAACTGTCTGACCAACATTCAAACCATTAGTCATTGGTTTGTGACATTAGGGAGTAAAATGGAACACAAAAGTGTGCTAAGCAGGAAGTGTATCTCTATTTACTTACACATTTGACCAACAGAGGATGCCCTGCTACACATAAACCAACTCAAACACACTCAAACAGACGAATAATGCAACTCTCACCTACCTATACCTGCCATGTCCCCTTTAAATGCATTCTTAACCCAGTCACTTGTAGTCCAGATGCCCATGCAGCATCACAGGGTTCATGTGACACTATGAAGTTCTGACTGTTTGTCTAAACTTAAGACATTTTGGACTAATCTGGCATTTAACTCTCCCTGGATGATAAAGACGATACCCAATCACTGATGCCTTCCTGTCTATTCTAACAGTCCAGGTCTTTGGGCTTGTCTGAGGTCATTGTGGCACAGCAACCTGCAGCACAGAGTCCTCTGTCCTTCTTTTCTTCATGGTCCTAAAAATCAACCATTGACATGGGGGCCTCTGACCTTCCCCACAAAGTGTTTCATTTACCATCCTTGTAGGGACTTTTGGTAAAAAACAAGAACACATACACACACATCTCCTGCATATCAGTTTGTCACATTTATGAACATGTGAGCAAATGCAACAAATGCTTTATTATGTGTCTATGTCCTAGGTCTTTGTCAATCTGTTTACATTATTATATCATAATTCATTTGTAATCTACCTAATAAAAACATGTTCAGTTTTATAAGTTCATCAGAGCACCTTATATATACAGACAGATAGTAATTTTCCAAAAACATGTATCCATGTACTTGATATTGATTTGCAAAACACTTTTTTTCTATAGTTCATTTTAGATCAACTATTCATCACATTAATTTTTAATTCAGGACTGTTTCTACTAGCGCAATGAGTAGAAGATCTGAATTTGTTTGCAGTTGAGCAGAAATGATTCTGAAAAGAGAAATTTCATTAAGATGTGTGACTCATTCATTTAACCAGTATGGGTATGAGGGATACCTCAAATCACAAAAGTTTCAGAATGCACATTTGTTTATATTCTGTGTTGTAAATTATGGTGCATTAAATAAATTGTGTTTCTGAGACAAAACAGGCAGCAGGGAAAATAAACCCAAACAGAATGGTGGGTGAAATACAGAAGCATTTCTGTAACATCTAGAAAAGAGCAGAAGAACAGACTGAAAGGAGGTAAAGCCAAAAAGCAGCACAGGCAAAGACAGAGAGAGATGGAAAAACAAGCCAGGAGAAAAGAAGAATAGCAAAGCTAGGAATGACAGAGAGAGAGAGAGAGAGAGGACAGGAACGCTGCAGGGTTTAATCAATAGCGTGCTGCATACCAGTCCAGGCTGCCATGGGCTGTGTTGTCAAGGTGACAGAGAAGCTCCAAGGTCTGCGGGTTGTTTGATGAATCATCGGGGGACTCGTTGTTGCCTGATTCCCATTCCAGGGGCATCCACCAGACCGCCGCACACTCTCAGACACTGCCCAACACACATACACACACTATAAAATATACAAGAACAACAGCTGCATGATCCCAACAAAACAGACACTGCATAATATAACACACAGTACACAACATACACACTCTATAATTTTCATTCTGATTAATTAATTAACTGTTAATAATAAAATATATAAAAGAATATATACTTATCATTATTATTACCATGTTGTGTGTGCATATTGATGTTTAGGTTGTCTAGAAGCACATACTGTATATCAGCCCTGCAGGGGTGTTTAGCTTCACTTGGGTAGAGTTCACTGCCTCTAGAGGACGTGTTTGAAGGTGCACAAATGTCTCAATAAGAAATAAAAAGAAACAAGAAAATAAATTATATTTATTAACATTAACATTTTGTTGTACTTTGTTGTACATTATTTAAATGACAATCTCATTTTCCCCTGTAAGAACTGTAAATGCATGTTAATATCACACAACCTGTAGAACTTTCCAGCAGGTATTACTATTGTTTACGTATGTATATTATAAATGGTGAATGTTGTTATTATGTTCTGGAGTCTTTGAAGAAAAGTGTGTATATTTATTTCAAATGCAGGTACTGCAGGTACTATGAGCTCATTAGGTGGCGGATGAGCTCATGGCACCAGTCCATCATTAGATCAAAGAAGAAGAAGAGGAACGTCACAACGACAGAGACAAGCAACATGGTTCAAACGATGAATCTGCGGCACAGGTATGATGTTTTTGGGAAACAGCTGTGAGTAGTTAGTTTCTCTGACGTCTTTGTTCAGGAAAGGTTTTCTTCATTAAACCCGGAGTTTCTTTTGGTCTCCTCCCATTTTTAGGTCAACCCTCCAATCACAGGTGGACAACATAAAGTACAGCTCAAAAGTTTTTCGTTAAGTAAAGACGTCAATTCTGTTAGGAAGGCACACTGAAGATACAACACTATTTATGACATATTTAATGTTCTGTTCAAACATTTAATTCATTCTTTCGGTACATTCATTTATTGCACATATGCAAAGTGAAAATGGCATGTTCTTTTGTAGAGTACTATTATATGCATTTCTTTGAGTGGTACAGTTTTTGGACAGAGTCAGTACACGATATATAGAGTGTAACTCGCCTTGTTGGGCAGAGACTAAGTCCAAGACAAGCCACTAAGTGGCATAGATGGTAAGGCGTGTATCGCAGGCATTCTTGGCGCGGCTGACCAAAGTTCAAATACTCTTTTAGTGGAGTTTTTTGTACTCCATTTTCAAATGTCATATTACAGTCGTGGTGCACATTGTTAACTCAGAGTCAACATACTCCTTGTTGATTTAACGAACTAATATCAGCCGTTCTGAAACCGAAAACTGAGTTTTCAAACTCAGAGTAAGCCAACCCAGAGTTAAAGTTTAAACTCAGAGTTGGTTGAACCACCTTTCTGAAACGGGCCCATTGTCTTTTCTTCACCTGCTGAAACAGGTTTGTTTTATAAACTTTTTGGGGGGGGAAGAAAATAAATACTTCAAGAATGTGGGTGTTTGTGGGAATTTAACTTAATTGCTATAATTCTAAGAAATGTCAGTGTGTCTGTAAGTGTTGCACATAAGAAAGGCAACTTGCTTTATCTCATTTAAGTGACAATAAGGAAAGCAGAAGATAATGTGTTTATTTGTTTGCAGAAGTTGCCAACTGTTGCTTTGGTGGGGTGTAGGTTCTGGTTTCAGTTTTGGGATTCGACTAATGGTGTTCATTTTCACCTTCAGCTAGGTCTTGTTGATACACTGCCACCTTGGATGCATTATAAACCTGTGGTCTTTCATCCTGACGCCACCTATGATGTGTTCTGTTTATGTTGAGTGTGTTTGTTCGTTGTTTGCATATTCTGTTTAATTGTGTATGCGTGTTTTGAGCATTTGAGTTTGACTGAACTTTAATTTCGTATGTGTGTTGTTTGTTTTTCTTATATTTTTGTTATATTTTGTTATATTTGGTTGTGCTGCATTAATGTTGTTCAGTTAAGGAGCTGAGAATGGTTTGAGTGGTTTTGTTTTTTATTTGATTTCTTTACTTTTTCTTGAGTGGTGTAGTATGTTGGGTGGAAATAATTGTGTGTTTGCTGGGGTGGATTATTTAATTTGTATTGCCTGGTCTCATAATTTGAGCTGTATTTAATGTTTTATATAAAGTCAATACTAAAGGCAGAAACCCCTCCTTTTTGTTTAAGTTGTATTTTGGTTTTGTGATCTGTTGTTGTATTTTTTGTTGCTTTGGTTATTTATCATTTGTGTTCATTACTATTGTGACTTATTTTCTGATGAGCTGATTATACTGTGCTGTGGTGCTACATTACAGGCTTGTATTCTGTTCATCTCAGCCATCATTGCTGGTGAATGTTGCGATGAAGGTAATCCCATTGGTGGAATAAAAGAAGTGCATTTTTAAATAATCTTATTATATTTATATTATAATTATATTTGCTCAATGTTTTAGCCCTTAAATAAGCTTGTGATCCGCTGGTAGTATTACAGCTCTGCTGTCCTTTTTCATTTAATTAAAAGCCTATTATTGGGGAAGCTTGTGCATTTGGGTACCTAGTAGTGAAGCTGATGGACTCACTCTCACACCTCCAAGATATGTGACCTGATGTAGGTTTTAGATGTCATCTGAGCCCTTCATCTGAATCTCTGAGCAGGTTGGCCTGTTCTGGCCTGCAGAACAGCTGTAGTATGCAGGCATGCACCAGCCACCAAGTAATACCAGAGGGAACAGCAAAGCTTTAAGGGATGATGCAGCATTGGATAAAAGATAAGCGGCTAACGGCTTGTCAAACTGAGGCATCATCTCACAGCCGTTTTCCTTTGAGCCCACAATGGAGGAATAATTATGCATGGGGCGCCATGTGAGATGAGAATGGCCTTTCCATCATGTTATCACCTCAGTGTGGAGACAGTGAGAGAAGGGCAAGCTGTTCCCAAACAATCAACACAAAGCTCATGTGTGTCCCTGGCTGTAATATGTCTGGGGCAAAGAGCAACCCAAGCCCTGAACTGATTGTTCTTGCTCATCAGTCTTTTTTACACACAAAACAGGGAACAGACATTGCAACACAGAAGCTAAGTTCTGCTGGAGCGCTTTTGCAGCTTCTGTGTTCTGTCATCACATCATCACACAGAAGCGATTAAGACTGAATTAGTTTCACACTTGCTGTAGATGCTGAGATGCTCAGGGCATTCCTGTTACACACACAGTGAAGTCCCTGTGCCCTGAAGCAAAACAACATGGACTTTTTTAAACTGCTTTTGAGAGTGTGTTCAGTAAACTGCAGTTTTAAGGGGAAAATACTCAGCAAAGACATTGACTAAGTTTGTCTTAAAGCAAATTATAAACACAACACACACAAAAAAGATTTAAGCTTTGTTTTCACAACATGGGGTCTTCACAAATTGATTGACCACATATACTGATTGTACGATCATTTCAGCTTTATTTATTTAATCCCTGATGGGCTGTCCCAGTGCTTTATAAAATACATTGATAACATCAAGCTGTAATAGAATAAACTCTGACCATTATTAGGGTCTCTGTAGGGTGCAAGTCAGCAGCATTTTTTGCAATATATATATATATATATACGTATAATATGAAAGGAAGTCAGTTAACAGCATTTATGAGCATCATATGTATGCTTATATTATATAGACATTTATAATATTTAGACCATTTATTGACTGCTATCAAGAAATGAAGAGAATTGACCAGCATTGGAAAAGTCTTATCCTCTGTGGAAAGAGAACATGTCTGATTATATGCCACATCATATACATCATATACATATACCCATCATATACACCAGCATCATGCAAGAGGAAATTCTTCAACATTACTCAAGTTATTCTCATCATTAAAATCAATGAATTGAGGATGAATTGAGGAGAGAATCCTGACAGCAGGTCAGAGCAGATATTTACCTTCAAAACATAATGAATGAGATCTCAAACGCTTTTTAACTTGACATACTGAGCTTTTATTTCAAACTAGTGGGCATCTATTTCTCTAGCATCTATCACTTTCCCCTTAAAATTTATGCACTTTCTCATCCTGTTTTTATGCTATACAAAAGTCAAACTCGAGTGTTCTGGTGAAATCAGCTTGGCATCTTACTGCTATCACAATCAAAGGACTTTTCTGTGACTGGATGACTGTGGGCGGAGCCAACAATGCTATGATGTAAAAGTAGGTGTCGCTATCATGCTCTGGGGTGGGTCATGTGAAAATGAATCTACCTTGTGACATCACAATCTAAATAAATGCTGTCAGTACTGATAAGACATTTATTTTGAGCATAAAAATGCAGAATGTATTAATGACATCAAGACCTCCTATATGTCAAAAAATCAAGGGAAATTTGATCCCTAAGTCATGATCCCTAAAAAACAGACTTAACCAGCTGTACACAACAGCCCAGTGCATGTATAAGTGACTCTGCAGTTCAGGCTGTAGAAAGTTGGAGAAAAACACCATTAACCTTGGGCTTGCATGCAGTGGGGGGAAATTATTAGGCAATGTTATAATTTTATGGAAGGAACCAACACAAATAAATTTTGATGGCTGGACAGGATAGTTGGAGACATTGGAAGGTTCAGTAATGAGTGTCAGAAAGAAACTTGATTTATCAGCTTCTGCAGATGCGGTGTGACTCGTCACATGAGCCTCCTCTCTTCCACAGCCATTATGTGAGGCAGGGGTCACAGGTCAGGGGTTCAGGTACAGGATGGATTTGGGAGATTGGCTACTTGGCCTCCACTTCAAGTTTTAAATTCCATGATGTTGTGGAGCTCTTGAGTTGAGAGGACGGTGGGCTACAGTCAGGGGTGAAGTAGCTCTATCATGACCTTGGCTAAAAGTCATTTGTAAACATGTTCAGCTCTAAATTGGCCAGTAACGCCCACTTAGACAGACAAGGTCTTACTGACTAAAAATCTTACTGACTAACATATAATGTGATCAATGACACATTGTGTTTTGATGTGTGACTTTGGAGCGAGGAAAGCAGAGATATATCACAGCACAGTTATAGGCCAGGACAAGAAAATTATTAATAGTACAATGCAAATGACTATATAGAAAACACACATTTATTACAAGACTCTATGTAGAATGGATTACAAAACCTGTGTTATCATACACATCATATTATACACACTATATCATACACATCATATTATACACACTATATCATACACA
>JBAJNP010013574.1:0-11963 GCA_036877545.1 Yasuhikotakia modesta | reverse complement strand
TTTCATCTTGTTCGGACCTTTGTCATCTACGCACCGTTTACTTTGTAAAATAAACATGTTCGTACAGAGAAAAGTAAAAGTCCTTTTGTAATCCCGCAGGTTTTTTTTATAATCGATGTTTTCATCGAGTAATAATTTGAGCGTAATAAGGAACGGCCGTCACGTGACCGTTTTTGACCAATGCGGTGGCCGCAGTAAGTGAACAGAAACCCACTATGGCGGCCTGTATGAACTCGGAGAGAAGCAGCAATAGTAAAAAAACGACGCGTAGCATGTCAGCACTTTACGAAACAAGCGCAAATACACTATCAAGTGGACTAAAAAACGGCCGTTATTTGTTTCCGTAACTGGGCATAACGTGTATTTTTCCACAGGCAGTGGCCAGAATCCATGTATGTCGTGTTGGTATTTCAGCACAGATTATGCTTGTATGTTATGCTATATTAGCCATTGCCTCGTGTGGTGTCAGTTCTATATTGACTAGACAGGCAATGTGGTGTCTGTTTGTTCGTATGGACAGTATGCAAGTTAAACTGTAATGTAGGTTTTGCACTGGAAATGTACTTGGACTGACACTCACCTGCACTTTGTATACTATGGATAACAAAATCTGTCTGTCTATCAATTTACCTGGCTAGCAGTTGTCTTGCTTATCTAAATTCATAGCTTTGGATAAAATGATCTGACAAATGACTGCAATGTAATGAATGAATGTGAATAAAATAATCATATGCAGATACTTATGTTTTTAGTTTTTTATTATCACTTGTGAAATTATCATCTTTATGAACATGATAGAATATAATAGCTCTTTGTCATTGTCACAGGTACAATGAAATGTAAAGTGTGCTCAAGTGTGTATCCTTCATTGAGTCTAAAACAGCAGCATAAGCATTCATACACACGAGCAGCATAAAACAATGGAACATTATTACAAACAGCTTTAAGACTGGTTTATGCACATTATAAACTGGGAGGACCAGGCATCACCCACACTGTTTTAGATTTGAAATGAAAGAAAATGAGAACACAGCTGATTTTTTTCTCAAATCTTGATTTTCTGTTTCTAAAACAATTTTTCGTTTGTCTTTTTTTCTTTGCTTGAATAAAAAAGAAACAAAAAAATACATATCTTTTGAGTGACAATAACTCAACTTTTCCCTTTCGAACACATTACGTCAAGCATCAAGTTTGCTCGCCAAGGGAGCGATAGAGCCAGTCCCTCTGCCTGGGCTGAACAGTGTTTTTTACAGCCGATATTTTGTGGTCCCAAAGAATGATGGGGGCCTCCGACCGATTTCAAAATGACCATGCTCAGACAAATCCTGGCGCAGGTGCGTCCTGGGGATTGGTTTGCATCGATACATTTGAAGGGCGCTTACATTTTTAAATATAGACAGATAGACCCTCATCACAGGCACTTCCTGAGATTTCAGTTCGAGGGCGTTGCATACCAGTATACACTGCTCCCGTTCGGGCTGTCTCTAGCCCCACGCACATTTATGAAGTGTGTGATTGCTCTGCGCTGCGCCCATTCAAGCCCGGTCGATCTATCGCACTCAAGCAGGTTCAGAGACTCCTGGGGCTTATGGCGGCAGCCTCAGTGGAGTGCCATTTCGGACTTCTTTATATGCGTCCCCTAGAACTGTAGCTGAAGGCTCGCATGCCGCGGAGCAGACAGCTTTCGACTCATCTTCGCTTCATGGTCACACATTCCTGTAGGACAGCTCTGACGCCTTGGCACGGCCCCACGCTATTTAGCGGAGGGGTCCCCCTAGGCTTGGTGACCAGGCACGTGGTGGTTACAGTGGATGCGTTGCCCACGGGGTGGGGCACGGTGTGCGTCGGGAATCTGGTCACAGCCTCAGAGCGGATGGCACATAAACTGGTTGGAGTTGGAAGCGGTGTCTGTGGCACTGAAGGTTTTTCTCCCCCAGAAGAAGCAGCCAGTCTTCTTCTCTGGGGCGATCGACATGTTCTCTCGATCAGGGCTCTGCTGGTTCTGGTACTTTGCCCTCTCGGAGCAGTCCTCGTTAGGGGGGATGCTCTGACATCGTACTGGCCAGTGACCAGCCTGTATGCGTTTCCTCCTATAAAGATTTTGCCCCTGGCGTTGTGCAAAATCACGGAGGAGAGAGCGTCAGTCATACTGATTGCACTGAATTGGCAGAATCAAAAATGGTTTACGGACCATGGAGAGAGTAAGGTTCTTGTTACTAAAAAGTGTGGTCTAGCTGATGTTAAAAGTTAAACTAGCTATACTTCGCAGGGAGTGTTTGAAGCACATGGCCTTAAATACTTGCAAACAGGAAATTATCTGAACAAGAAGCAGGAAGTGGAGACTAGTATTCTGGCAAGGGTTCCCTCTGCTGGCGTGGAGGTATGGGACGAGATGTTACAACTTCCTGAGTGAAATGCATGAGGCATTATGATGAAATCACCACATTTTTTTATTTTAATTATTGAGAATTCGACAAAACTAACCAAGAATGTGATGTAAATTTATTTTTGCTGACACTGTCACCATTGATTTCGGACAACACAAAAAACCAAGCGGGAAGTGTGAGGAACTATTTGTTTGAGACTCTGTTTACTACAGGTACATATTCTTTGTAACACCGCTTGATTAAGCCTGATAGTTAACCTGCCATGGAGCAGGTTAGTTCAGAAGCATATGTTACCCCAGTAACTCAGTTGGGATTCCTGTTAGCATGATGGAACCAAATTTTCTGTAAAACTAGGGAGGCCTGTAAAAGTTAGCAATGATTTGGAGTTAGCAAGCTTGATGGAATACCCCCCTGGAGTAACATATGTCAGTAGGAAGATTCTACATGGCTTCTGCTCTCTAAATACTGACCTTTGAATCTCAAATTAGGACCAAGTTTGTAGTGATGGAAATTTTGATTCTTTCAAGAGATTTGTTCATTTTCAGTTTGTTCACCAAACTGGTTCATTTAGATTCGTTCACTGATTCATTCAGTAACCATTTCTTTAAATGACATATATATGCACCAGCAGGGGAGCGAAAAGGAGTATCCTATGTGTTATGTCAACGAATGAATGAACAATTGTACTGCATTGCTGTTTTTAGAGTGTGTGTTACAAAAACTGACTTGACTTATAAAAATGTGTAATCTACTCGTTAAATAAATAAAATAAGGTTCAGGTGACCAAAACATAAGGTTTTCTTGCATAATTAACATTTTAATTGCTGTGCGCTGCTGTGGAGGGAGTAATTTCAGTGAACGAGAAATACGAGTCAATGGATTACGTGAACGAGAACGATTCGTTCACCTAAAAGATTCGTTCAAAAAGAATGACTCGTTCACAAACGTAACATCACTACAAGTTTGAAGATTTATAATCAAGCAACAAGAAGGTCTCTGCAATGATCTACCCCTTGCTACAAGATTAGCGGATTCTGTTGCGGTCTTCAAAAAATGGCTCAAAACACACCTCTTCCGTCAACATCTGACCAATTAGTACAGTGTTTCCCCTCTCTACTCTCTTTTACTACCTTCCTCTAAGAAAAGAAAAAACTTTCTCTATGGTATGCTAATCTAAAACAGTATTATTGCATTTAGTTTATTGCATATTAGTTTTTTTGCTCTAAATGCTTCTATTGTTTTCCCAACTTTGTATGTCGCTTTGGATAAAAGCGTCTGCTAATTGACTACATGTAAATTCATAGTCACATGCTGAGAAGGCTATGGGAAAAAGACCACGTGCACAGAATGCAAGAAATGCCTCTGTGGAAAAAGTAAACATACAGCAATAAATGTATGCAATAATGGTAAAGTAAACTTTCTTAACTGACATATTAACCATGAGAACCACTAATGGAAGATACCGTGAAATTCTTGTAATTGAAATTTAAAAAAGAAGCATAACGGGAGAAGCTTCCCACCATTAAAATCTAACAAGTCAGAACATGGGAAATATTGGTGGTAAAACAAGAATGAAGGGGGAAAAAGAAAAATGTACATGGCAAATCCCCATTGGACAATGACGATAAGAAAAACATAAACAATAAGAAGTTCAACCATTGTAAGATCAGATGACCAGCTGGCATCTCCTTTGCAATAAAGTACATCTTTTGATACCTGGGATGCCTGACTCTGAGAGCTTTCTTTAATATCAACTAACTGAAAAAGTGTTGAAAATAGCTTGCGATTAAATTAAAAACTCCATTGGACACCAACTTTCCATTCAGTACAATGACGAAAATACATTCAAAAAAGAGCGACCTAGGTCCCTAGTGTAGTGAATAAAAGTACCTAAATATACAGTGGGTACAGTAAGTATTCAGAACCCCTTACATTTTTCACTCTTTGTTATATTGCAGCCACATTGACAGAAAAACGTTCGTGGACAGCCATTTTCAGGTCTCTCCAGAGATGCTCAATTGGGTTTAAAGGGGACATAGAGTCAAAATCCGTTTTTTATTCTAGTCTTGTCGGAAAACAGCAGTACACCCGCCTTAAATAACATAGGAAAAAAGTTCCAGACATTTTGAACAACTCTAAAGTATTACAACGTTAGGACAGTCGGATCCATGTGCAGGTTTTTATTTGAAAACAGTCAAGAACATGCAGGGTCAACAACACAAGCAAACAGGAGCATAGGAGGCAAAATCAAACTCAGCAACCAATAATCACAGCACGGGTCAGGGCAGGCAGCAAATTGTACAAAAACCAGAAACAGTCCAGGGGTCAACAAATCAAGGAGGCCAAAACACAAGGAACATGAGGGAGAGACAAAGGTAAGGTAAAACAATACTTCGCAACTTCCTGATTGCTGGGCCAGCGAATGTAAACAGGTTTTATGGCAAGCAAACAGGAAGTTGCTGCAGAGGAAGCAGAGGGAGCGAATGTAAACAGTTACAGGGTAAGTGCTCCCTCTGCTGGGCCATCATAAGAGTCTCACTCACCCCCTTCTCATGAAAATAGCTGCTCTCCCTGGCTGTACTAGCGGTGTGCAAACCTTACCTCCCCCTAAAAAATGACCTCCCAGACGAAAGAAATGGCTGTGATGCATGGCTATGGTTTATTTTTAACCGGATCCCATGACATTTAGCCCCGGATTAATAACTGCTATAACAGCAGTTGTTTCATTTTACATCAGACAGTTTTACGAACCTGTCGGCGTCTCTCAGCGATTGATGCTCCACACCAAGCTCAACAATCATTACAAGCTGTATTACATTATTAGATTAGATTGTTTTTTATTGTTAAAATGAGAACAGTGTGAACAGTGTGATGTGTGAACGGCTAGCGTTACAATGTAAACAAACGTTAGCAACATCCATAGATTTAGCGCTTAGCACAGATAACAATATAAAACACGAGTAACTGCTCAGATTTATTTCAGAGTGCTGATACACTTTCTTCCCCAGGATACAAGAGCGGCTGTTGGACAGATTTTCAGGAAACCCAGTCTAGGGGAACAACGCTTTGAACCACAGCACAGAAACTGAGTTTATTCAGTGTCCCTCTGCATGAAAATAGCTTGTGATTGTAATTGAGTTACTATAAAGATGTTGTTCTATATTATGTGTTTAATCCTTCATGATAATCTTCACTATTATCCTGTTTGTCATCAGTTATATAATTGTATTCTGTTTAGAAAGAATTAACAAATGAAGTTTGTATTCATATTTATTCAATATACATTCAGAGCCTGACTTTATTTTGTATTACAGCTTTATAATGTAATACAGCTTGTAATGATTGTTGAGCTTGGTGTGGTAACATTAAACGCTGTGAGACGCGGCAGATTTGTAAAGCTGTGTGATGTAAAATGAGCGAAGCAAAGTAACATTCCACGGCTAAATGTTGAGGGATCCGGTTAAAAATAAACCATAGCCATGCATCACGGCCATGTCTTTCGGTGGGGAGGTGATGACATGTCTGGGGGGGACTGGCCTATGCAAAATATTTTTTGTCAGGAGGGGGTGTGAGACACTTATGACAAAATAAGGTGCAGCTTTCCAGATGGAACCGTTTTCAGACACTCATTTTTTAAACATAAATTTATATACAAAATGGTTCAAAATGTCTGGAGCTTTTCCTGTGTTCTCCATACTGCCATTTTCCAACAAAAAAAAAAACAGATTTTGACTCTACGTCCCTTTTAATATATCTTTGGCTCTGCCTATTAAATTAGACATGAGTTCATCAGCTTGTTCAGCTGGAGAAATGTCTGTCTTCTTCAGATTAACATCCATGAGTTCCTCCTGCTCATGTACTATCAATTTATCAGATCCATCCCCAAACAAGAGGGGCCTTAACCTCCGGCTTTATCGCCAACTTGTCCCTATGCTCTGTGGTTGATTATTAGAACACTTCTTTTCATTACCTTTATTTTAGCTGGTCAGATATTGACTGACCTATCTGCTGAGCAAGCTGTGTGATCAGACTACTCAGATCAGTGTTACTATACTCTATTGTATGAATCAGCACCCTTATATTTTTCAGTATTGTGCTGTCTATCGGGATTACAGATGGAGCAAAAATCAGGAGAACCAATACTAACAGTCCTTCTGAGTGGAGTTTGTTCAACTTCACCAAAAAAAAGCTGAGTAACTTGTCTTTTCACTGTTTTGTGACATCTTGGGTATTTCCAATTAACAAGAGTAAAAAGTAAAAAAAATTAAAAAAAACTTTTTTCTTTTCTCATCCTTTTTGTCTTAAATATGGTCTAATATCCAGCCTTTTTCTCCTTTTGGCACAGGTATGGGCAGAATTTGTATGTTTAATTGGCCTATTATTAATTATGAAGTAAACTATGAACTATTATATATGAAAGGTTATACTATCATATATGTACATGGAACTATTACATATACAGTACTATTACACCTGTTACGCATAATTAATCAAGGGTTCTTACTTGGTGGGTTGCGACATGCAAATTATTTGTTAGTCTGTTCTGATACAATCACTCCCTAAACAAATCCCTAACAAATCCTAACCTACTCATTTTAAAATACTTTAACTGGAAGGTATTTTCAGATCAGATTGCACTGTAACATAGCATTTGTTCTATAAAATATGCTTATATCCACCTTGAAATGATAGCATATGAAAATTGTGGTTGTTACAATTCAAATCATGTAATAACACGGAATAAACAAAACCTTTATTGACCTTTATTAGCATGGGAACTTCAAGTTTTCAGGTTTAACGCACATACATATTTCAGTTAAAAAAAAAGGCTGTTAATACCTAAACACTGAAAATCAATAATGGGCAAAAACAAATTTGCTTTGCCAGCAAATCAAAAAGTGCATTTTTACTTTTATACATGTTTTAGGGTCAAAAATATTGTCATATATTGTCATTAGATATTAATCAGTATAGATCTTTAATTTATTATCCACTGTGTTTTCACACTGTGTTTTCACTTTTTTTTCATTACATCATACGCAGTGATGGGTCATCCGTTTCTGCTGCTAAGGAAAGCAGGAACGCTTTAGGACTATTCTCAAACAGAGCAGCTCTGTTCTGTGTCTGGCCCTTCTTGACCCAGTGCCCATAAATCTTGAAAGCACAGGCATCAATGAGCTTGCGAACAGGTTTGAGTGCATAGGGGTCGCTCTTGATCACCTCCTTGGTAACTGGCTTGGCACGTCGATAATTGCAGTAAATACGCATTGTAGCCAGAATGGTAATGCAGATTACCTAAAAAATACAATAGTTGTATATTTATTTTATATATTTGATAAGCTAGGAAACTAAAATGCATCCTTCAAGGGATCAAATGTTATTTTAACACACAGGTTAAACTTTATGGCAGTATGAAAGACAAAGGTAGGGTTCTAAAAATAAATATACTATTTATTTTATCTCATTCTTTGACTTTAAATTGCACCCATTAGCAATACATCAACTCTTCAACACTGAGCACTTGAACCCCACCTTGAACTTCCTGTATGGGCTGAAATGCCGCACCTCTGCAACCACATACTGTTGGAAGAAAGGGTGGTTTAAGGCATCTCTTGCAGTGTAGCGCTTCTCAGGATTTACCACCAGCATCCTGGATATCTGTAAAGGTTTGCATGCCTCCGTGAGTGGAGGTAAACAGATCTAATGAAGACTTGGTAAAGCTAAACATACTGTATATAATCTCATTAATACAAAGTCAACTACTTTTAGATTTTCAGTTTTGCTTCAGCACCTTACATAAGACACACCAGGTCTTTGACAGTATCTGAACGGTCATCCCACTCTGGCGAGGTGAACTGGTAGTTTCCTGCTAGAATCATACGTAGCATTAGCATCTGCTTTCTGTGCCAGAAGGGAGGAGAGCCTGCAAGAAGGGTGTACATGATAACTCCTGCACTCCAGCTGAAAAACAGAAAAAAAATAAGTTCTTCGATCTCTAAACCCTGAGTATTCATAATAATAGTAATTTTTTCCAACAGGTGAAAGTGACATGTTTTGTCAGTTATGGTTACCCATAGCCGAAATGTGTATTTATAAATGTCTCTGCATTTATCCTGTCCTTTGTGAGGAGTGAACACACACTGCAAGTTATTAACACACACCCAGAGCAGTGAGCAGCTCCCTGCAGTGCCCAGGAAGCAATCGGGGGTTAGGTGCCTTGCTCAAGGGCACGTCAGCTGGTACCTGCCAGTGCTGGAATTAACCTACTGATTACAAGCCCGTCTTCTTACCAGTAGACCACAACTGCCCCTTAGGTTTCCTAAGAACAGGTGGTCCAACTCTAAACTTATGTTCCACACTCATAAAAACTCATTGGTTGAACCACAACTTGAATGTCTGACCACTCAAACAGTTATGTTTTGATTTGAAACGTTCAATGTTTATTTAACATTTTATTGGCTATGAACATCAAGTTCTATTATGAATGCTTTTAAACCCTGTCCCAGTATCTGATAGCTTACTTACAGATCTACTGCTGTTCCATAACCTTGATGGTGAGGATCCATAGAGCATTCGATAATCTCTGGGGCTAGATAGCCTGGAGTTCCACATACTTCTATATTTGATAACATAAAAACAAAAAACTCTCTATTAAAAACAATAAATATTATGTACTACCTAGTAATGTACAGTACCCAGATGTTTTACAAAGGAAAAGGGGTCAGATCCTTTTGTAAAATAGGTAATAATGGTAAATAAAGCAGCTCCAAGATGTACACTTATCATTCACTAAATCAAGAATAATAGACATTAAAATACATAAAATACTTTATATGTAAAAATATGGTTATTTCAGGAATTTCCCCTAAAAGTTTGCATACCATCAAATAAAAAAAAATTATTAGCAATTTTACATTTGTTCTGCATTGGAGTTTTAAGAAATTTGTGAAAATACAATATTTTAAAAATAATTACATAAAATAACTCTTTTACAATGTTATAGTTAAAGTGCGTTAAATACAGAGGTGCTTTGCTATCTGTTACTTTGATGAGTTTTGTCAAAATATTTGCCATGGTCTATTTGTATCTCACTCATTTCTTTTAAATTTATATTAGGTTTTATAAATAACAAGTGTTGTTTTCTCAGTGTCWCYTGGCTRTGAGWATGTCATCTTCTATCACACAACAAKTSTGGTTAACAGCTTTTGAAYGAAACTAAACTGTGCCAGTTAAATATGTAATAGCCGTGTTTATGTAACTAGTCATGCTTAGAACAAAGAAAGCTACTCTGTACCCGGTAAAATGTTAAAGGGCACACCACAGCGCAACCACAGAACAGTAAACCACTCCTCAAGTATCAAGAAGCTATGTAGTTAGGACAACATATGAAACATGCATGTAAGAAATATAGACATATGAGTAGCTAGAGTAGCAGTGATTACCAGTAAGTTTTTGTCCTTGGGCGATCTGCACAGCAAAGCCAAAATCTGTGAGTTTAATGCTCATATTGTCATCCAAAAGAATGTTTTCCGGCTTTAAATCTCTGTGGACAATGTTTTGAGAGTGAAGGAACTGAACCACCTCCAACAGGGAACGCATGATCTTCCTGCAAAATGATAACGAAACACTGCAAATATTTATTTAAAGGTTTCATTTCTTCACATTACATTTATGATACAGATACGTAGAGATTTGTTTGACATTATACTTGTGATTTTGAGGGGTGAATATTCAGACAAGTTTTACACAAGTTTCATAAAATTCACTCAAATAAAACAGATACGAACCTAGTCTCTTTTTCACTGAGTGTAACCTTCTCGGTTAGGTAATCAAAAAGCTCTCCTTTTCTCATCCTGAAAAAAAATTTTTTTAGGCTGCTATTGCTAGCCTTCCTGAAATTGCATACCTTACTTTTAATTTTACATATCAAGACCATAATATACTTACAAGTCAAACACCAAGAAGAAGAACGCCTTAGTTTCAAAGGAATCTTTCAGCTGAACTGATGAAACAAGAAACAAGGTGTTTATATAATTTTGAACACTATAAAGACACCAATTCATCTTTAGTGGATATTAAATTATGTGGTTCTGCAAAAGTATAAATGCTTCATGATTTCTCATAAAAATGTTACTGCCATTTTTGTAAAGACTTTAAGCAACTGGTCTTAAAGTGATTTAAATGTAGTTTAGGTTTATAGAGATAGGAGGGTAAACACAAATGTATCTCATCACAGTACTGCAGACATGTTTCTCCTATTTAAAACAATTATTTAATCACCAGCTCGGTCTTTTCCTACTTTTCATTTAACCTCATACTCAACCAATCATAATCTAGGTTACAGACTGCAGCTTTAACTTGCCAGAGGAGAACTGTCCCTCCCCGACCAGCCTGGTTTCTCACAAAGTTTTTTTCTCCATTTTACATTCTATGGAGTTTTTGTTTCCTTGCCACCGTCGCCCTGTTGGCTTGCTTAACGGGAGTCTGCTGACACCAGCATAGTCATCACACTCATTATCTGTTCTTCAGCAACATCTATGTTTGTTTATCTGTTACTTTTCATCATTTTCTGTCTGTGCAGGATTGTATGTTTATTAATGTGTTCTGTCTTTTTCTTATTTAAATCTTTTTACTTTAAGGTGGTTTCATGTCAAGTTTACTTTAAACATCTTTTGCTATTTTGCTTATGCTGCTTTGTGACAATTTACCATTGTGAAAAGCGCTCTATAAATAAATTGAACTTGAACATGCAGTAAGGATACTTACTAATGTTTTCTTGCCCACAGACTTTCTTAAGGATTTCGATCTCCTTCATTGTGGCATTTCTGATCTCTTCAATTTCTTCAGGGCTCATTTTATCTGAGGGAGTAATGTCTATCACCTTTACTGCGTATTCCTGAGCAGTACGCTTATGGATACAACGTCGAACCACACTGCTGACACCTCTGCAATATAACCATCAACAATTATGAGAATATCTACCCTGAAACGTAAAATGTGTCTCTGCTCTTTATTAAGCTAATAAATTAACATAATAAAATGTGTATTAGAGAAAATAAAATGCCATGAACCAGATAATACAAAATGAGTACGTGAAAATTCTATATTGAATGGTTTTATTTGTTTTTCTGATAATTGTTTATATTTATTTACACTAATGAGAATTTTGTGTTATCTATCTACTTGTCACTAATGTCAAAATGCCCAAACTTTTATTTACACGTGAATCCTTAAAGCATGACAGTACCTTCCAAGGATCTCCTTTGGATCATACTTCTCATAGAAGTCCTGAGCTCCGACCCATTCAGGAAATTCATCTCCTTTGGTCATAGTTTCTGACTTACCTGTATAAGAAAATTGTCTTAAAGCATATCGTGACATAATAAACCATATAGGCTAGAACCAGTTGGGTGAAATAGTAAGCAAATATTGAAAATGGAGAACTATATTCATACAAAATGTTTATTATTAAAATGGTAAAAATCAATATCATCAAACGGATTTACCTACACCGCAGTATCGCGAAAAGATCATTGGTGAGATTTTATGTGTGCAGCACCAGGTCCCTGTTACTGC
>JBAJNP010013573.1:0-11965 GCA_036877545.1 Yasuhikotakia modesta | reverse complement strand
TCATAACATCATCTGTGTCTCAGTTTGGTGATCTATGGAGAGTTAAGGCATTAAAAGTCATATGTCTGCTTCCACTGATGACAATAAGGGTTCAAATCCAGTATTCTGTTTCTGATTAACATAAACACACATATGGCTTTCGTAATACAAATGTAATTTAAAACTATACCATATTAGACATACTGATTTTGTACATAAGATCACTTTGATATTGTCCAATACAGCTGTACTGCAGTAATTTTAAGGCCACTGTGAAGGAGCTCAGATGAGAAGCAAATAGCTTCCTGCTTCTGCAACCCAAAGATGCGTTAGCTAAACTCTCACAGTTAAAACATGGCATCACACCACATAGTCCCCCCTTCACTTCCCTGCTGCTGGATCAGATCAGCAGGTTTTTCATGCCAGATTTAGAAATAAAAAAGGAACAAACATGATTTATGAAAAACAGTAAGTGAGTCCTTTATAGTCCAATGAAGTCTACATTTAGGTTGGAGTAAGAGATAGCAGAGCAATCTTATGTGATTATTATTTGTGTGTATGTCTGTACTTAAGATAAACTCTTGAAACACAAGGAATAAGGGAAATTTACCACCAAATATAAGCCCAAGAAAACAGGCGAGATGTGTATGTATTCTTCTCAAATGACCAAACAATGAGGACAATAAACCCATTTCATTAAAATAGGGCTTCCCTCAGACACATTTAGTTAGTCTCATGAAAACATGTCCAGGTCACATTTGACCCCAAAAGCACAAAAATCATACAGGAACAGTTATGACTTTAGCATTACTTGACAATTTCCCGCACCTCACATTCTTTATTTTTTCATTTCATTATTTCATTTTCATTACTGCAATACAGTATTGCCTAAACTAAAACTAGCATCAATTAAAGGCAGTACAACAAAAACTACCATGATGTACAAAATATTATACAATTTAAACAATGAATTCCTTACTGCATTACAGTAATGAGCATTTAACCAAAACATAGTTTCAGTTATTATTATTATTTATTAGGGTTGAAATATAACCAAGACATCTTTCTTGAGTCACCCATTCAAGTGTTAATGAAACCACTCATTGTACGTGTTTGATAAAGCAGCACTTCACAGTCCTGTCATTCATCGTACCCTTCCTCTGACACACGTCCTATGAATGGAATTATGGGTAATGGCAGCTAATGGCTGGTCCTGTTAAAGGGAAGCCCAGCTGCCTCCCTGGACCCACAGTGTCAGCTGCCCCAGTGTCCTGTTAACTAGCAGCCCTCTGTTGCTTGAGCGCAGTGTAGACATTATCCACCTTACTGAGTCTCTCAAAGAAAGGGATGAGATCCAACAGCTCTGTGTCTGACATGTCGTCAAACCAGGAGGCTACAGGTACCTAAACAAACAAAACCTCCTGTTAAAACCATCTTCTTGCATTGAGGCAATTTACTAAAGAGAACTGGGTCAACAGCAGTCTACTGTTACATCTCAGAGGAACAGAGCACGTACAGCATTGTCTGGATGGAAGATGTAAGAGGCTGGAGAGTTGTCCACTATGATGACTTTGTTGAGGTCCCTGCCTAGACGGCTTAGGTCCTTGACATAATTTCCACGATGGAACACACAAGATTCCCGGAACAGACGGCTTCTGAAAGCACCCCACTTGTCCAGGAGGTCTGAGACAGGATCAGCATACTGACAAAGATAATGTAATCCACAGACAGTTAGGGTCAGAGCATTGAACCAAAATAAAGACTTTAGTTAATCATTTTGTCTAAACAAACTTGACATCAACAAGTTATGTGTCTCAAATTAATCTGTTCATCTTCATTCATCTGTGTCATCTGAATTCTGTTCTATTCAGTTTCACTCACACTAGCTGTTGTGCGCTGTTGTACTTGTGCCCTATTCCTAGCCATGTATTACTTTCCAATTGAAAATGATGGGAACCCTGTTGATCACACATAAAAGTGCTTCACAGAGTAAGGCCAGTAATAAACAGGTTAAGTATCTTGTGTGCTGTACATGTTCCTTTTACATGTCTTACCTTGGCTAAGCTTGCAGTGAATAACACGCACTCAAAAAGTTCCCCCATTCGCCTGAGGAACTCGTCCACATGAGGTCTCTTCAACACATACACCTACATTCAGAAGATAAACAGGGATAATGGGTTTAAATATGGGCTGGGTTTATATCTTAAACCGTTCAATGTGTGAACGCACTGATTTAGGTCAAACGCATACAGCAAATTCCTCTATGATACATTACTAAATGTATAAGACACAACGAATCGTTTTTAAACGTTTTTATGAGCTGCAATAAAACAGGTTGATTTACAAAGAAAACTGTGTCAGCCGAGCAGGTTTATGAAGCTGGTGGTCTCATTCCTGAACCAAGTTATCCTGAATAGGCTTTTCTGACATCACAAGCCTATCCTGGATTACTTGAAACAGGCGAAAGCCCGAGTCTGTCAGACATCTTTGATATCCTGGTGCAACGGTTCCCCCGCAAAGGGTCTAAGCATCATGCTGTCAGAGCCAGTGAGCAGGAGACAATTCGAGGGAAGACTGCTGGCCAGCAGGTTCTCAGAATCCTGTCAGGGTTTCTCTGTGTCATCACAGCACAAAAATAGTCACGCGCTGCTTGAAGCCATCAGCTAAGATGACCACGATACTGTCAAGCAGCAACTCCCATGTGAAACGACAACACACAAACAGAGAATCACTGTCTGAAGATTGTCGACAGCTCACACTGCAGATCTTCCCAATGACAGCCCTGCATGAGAACACTGTAGACTCACCTGATGTACCATGCCATCAATCTCCACTGGAATGATAAAGTCGGCATTGTTCACTGGCTGGAAAGAGAACCAAGTCAAACAAAAATGAATAATAAACCTGTTTGCCAGCCTAAGAAAAGCAAAAAACTCACTGTTATATCTGCTGTTGGCAGCTCATGGGACAGTTTATTCCCACCGCTGCTGGAGAAAGAGAACCAACACACTGACTTACCCTGAATGAGCTGTGGACGAGTGTTTCATCCAGATCAATCACCACACAGACCCTCCCCACATCCTGGGACTGGATTTGTGGAAGAAGAGGTTTAGCTGGGACCTGTATTAAAATTCACTCTGGTGAATAAGTAGCTGTGATGATTTTATACAATGAAGCTAATAAAACACACACACAAAATGTTCACATCAGTGATACAATCAACTTAAAGTCATAAATTGATGTTAATCAATGTTGGTAAATCTAGTTCTGCACTAACTCCAGTCACAGCTGTGTGTTACTACTGCACAACTGCTTTCATGTAACCCAATCAATCAGATCAAATCTGTTTCACAATAATGGCAGATTAATATATCAGCCAGGCCGACGCTTGATTTTAATTACTTATGGTTAAATCTCATACTCATGAATACCTTAGCAAACATAATATTATATAATATAAAACACAAATATTTATAACAGCAAAATGCTACATCAATTAGAGCTGAATTAACTCCTGTACTGTACCTGCTGAGGAACACAGAACTCTGGGTTCTCTTCATCATCAGACACATCACTGTCCTCAGAAGAGTCCCTCTGCTCTGATGTTGTGTTTAGAGCAGATGTGTTAATGAACGCTTCCTGTTCACAACGTTTATTGTGAACTTATTTCTTGTAACTTGATGAAGCTCATTTTGATTGCTTTGCTCTGAGAGACCATCTGCTTCATGGGAACAAATGGGCTTAGAGTTGAGTTTTGGCTCAGTTTGAGACTCCGACTTTTGTGGACCAAGTGACACTAAAAACACAACAACATCAGTCCCTTTGTTTGACTGCTTATCCAGGAATTTGGGGAGCAGTTCCTGGTCGGCAGTGTTCATCTCATGCCTTTCATCATGTTCTTTTGTCACAAGCCACAACATTTTCAAAGTCAAATAGAGATGTTTTAGCATCTTCAGTAGTTTCAATCTTTCCCCAGCAAGGCCCATGAGTCGTCTCCTCTGTTTTAAAAACTGTGAATGCATCCTCGTTTTCAACCACAAAGCTAAGGTTTTGTGAGATCTTGTTTTCACATGTGTAAAGTTCAAATCCAAAGTTAAATCCCGACTCTCCTCATTTTTCAGTAATGTTTTGTGCAATTCCAGAGTGTTATCTTCATAAGACGTGCCCACATTCTCCAATGCATTTCCCACCACTGTTTGTAGTCCATAACGTTCAACATCTGTAACACAGAACACTTGTGCAGGAGTATCATAAAGGGCTTCAATGAGTTCTCCATATTTATGGCAAGGTTCATGGCCCTCAGCCTCTTTAGAATACAGTGTTAAACTCTCACCAACAAAATCAGGCTTGTGCTCTTCAGTTTCACAGACCTCATCTTTAGCATAAGATTCATGGCTTTGACCTGTACCAATAGGAAGTCCAACCAAAAGAGCTTCTGCATATGTTGTATTGCTTTGCTTTACTGCAACTTGCTGCTCAGAATCTCACATGGTTCCTCACAAATATCTAATAATACACGTGTGTCAAAGGTCTTATCATTGTTTTCATAATGGAACTCTTGTGATGGATAAATAGAAAGCTTTTTATTCTCTGTAAGACAGAAATGTTTTACCTCATCATACGACTGATCTGAGAAGATTTCAAATGAGTCATCAGCAAAACTTCTGAGCGATTCATCCGTTTCAGAGCTGTCTTGGCTTTTATCATCAATACAGTCAGAAAACTCCTCCTCACTTGATTCATCTGAAGAACCTGCTTTGGTCTCTGCATCTAGAGGGACAGCAACAGCAGTTCTTTTCTCATCAGCATAAAGCTGAAAAGTTTGTGGGGTTTCTGTCATTATTCTTCCCTCGATCACTCTCTGCACACTTTTTACAAAGCTTTCTGCAGTCCTCCATCGCTTGGACTTCAGACTTACAATCAGCTTCAGGGGGGTTTAAATCTTTACTTGGCTCACTAATCTCACCGCCATGATCTGAGGGCCCCTGCTTGTGTTTCAAAAGATCAGTCAGAAATCGAGAAAGCACCGAGCCTCAAAGCTTTCCATCGATCCTGAAAACATGGCATGGCATGCAGATGGTTTCCTAACCTCAGAACTGTGATTCTGCTGTGATCTTCTTTGGGAAGTTCAGCCTTGTGAAACACAGAGTCTAGTGTTCCTAGTGTCTCTGGGCATTTTTCAGTGAGCCCATTTTGATGTGACCCCTCAGCTTGGTCAGCGGCGTCCATTTGCCCAGAAATCTGTGCTTGCTCAAAGGACATGCAGTTGTTGTGTGGTTTGCTTTCTCTAGAGACTTGAGACAGATCAGAGGATTCAAGATGCATGACACAGTATTTAGTAATTAGGTATGTTTTGATTGTTTAGCTTAAACTGTTTAGATGCATCAAGCTCTTCCGAATCTAGTTTAACTAAGCTTTGACCCATTAAGCTGTACTGTTTACATAGCACAGTGAAACTCTCTTTAGAGCTGCTACACTCATCTGCATCATCTTGTTGAAAAGAGACACAAGATCAGATAAAAGAAACTTCTCAACACCCTGTTCAGAAATCTCATGTGGATCATTTGTCTCAAATGATAAACTTTACAACATGTTAAACTGAAGAGTTTGGCTTAATTCAATCAAATCACTGTTTATTTCAAAAGACTCACTGTGCTCAGAGCAGCTGTCAAAAAAACAACTGGATCCAGATGAACAAACACACACCTAGAGCGTCTTGACACCGGATCTGCTTGTTGTTGTTTACAGGCATGGTTTTATCAGAGTAATTTCTTTCATGCAATCAGGCAAAAGTTTTTTCACAAATGTTTCATTTAAATATCAAATATAAATGTATACAACGTGTAATCATTTGATTAGATTAATTCAATGGGTCATAATAAATTCAACTGAACTGGCAAACAGGAAAGCAAACACAAGGTTTCTGTTTTTTTACATCATGTGGCTCTTAGCCGTGTTAACCGCAACCTGCCCAAACTTCAGGAAAGTCTTACTTTTGAAAGGGATCCATTCTCCTCCAGCAGCAGCGGGGTGTTGTTATTAACCGGCACAGGGTCCGTTTCATCATGACACAGGCAGCAGAGGAGACTGTGGAAAATCCCTCGACTGCGGGGTTTCTTCGATGAAGATGCAGCGTGTGGAGGTGAACCTGAGACATCAGAACCACATTATATCACACCCATCGCTACCCTGCTGTTCACAGCCATAGATCTCTGCATACCTCACTAGTTCCAACATCGGGGGTTCCCCTTGTCAGAGAACTGCCTTCAGATACAACATCTATGCCAAAGTCCCAAAACGAATTAGTGCCAATTTCAAAACAGGGTTTAGTATTAAGAAAGTACATGGTAACATTCTATTCTGTACGGTACAGAAACCAGCAACTGTGGCTTTCAGCGTTGGGAAGAAATTCATTCATTGAAAACACTTGTCCCACCCATGAGTTCCCAAAGTCACAGTTAGTCTGGCGAATAGTGACACATTACAGGGAATCCACGCAATTACTGACCTATGTTGGGCTCATGAGTGAGCAACACTGATGAAAGCTGGACTTTGCTACACAAAATCTTTTGACAACCTATGCAGCAGCTGTCAGCAGGAAGAGTTGTGTGCCATCAAAGTACAAGCTCATGCCTCTAACCAAGGCAATATGATAAACAAGTTTGTATGTACAGAACATTAAGTACTTCAAATGTAGTTACACTGTGCCCATTGGTCCGACGCTTACAAGAAGCAAACTTAATGCAAAGAGCACACATGCGACAGGCTGCGACCAATCGTCAGGGAATAAAACTTCAAACATTAAACCAATATTGACACGTCAACGATGTTAAATGTTAGTCCTCCTAACTCTCACTCGAACCTTCAGCTCATCTGACACTACAAAATATTCAGAGAATCTGACAGGAGGTAATATTAAAACATCTCTCAGTGAAGCACCTGTGAGCTGCAACATGATGGCAGGAGTGAGAAAAACACAGTTCTCCACATGGACTTCTCTGATATCACATCAGAGAGATTGAAATAGAGCCATCGATTACACAACTTTTTTCTTCCATTTTATTAACATCCTACTAAAATATTCATGTGAGGCCACAGCCACTTAGACTCTACATTTCTCAGTCAATGGTGAGACACATGTTCTGTGCTGAACTGAACCCGAGTGCTTCTCAAACCAACTGGACCTGCAAACACAGAGGCTGGAAAACAGGCAGTGAGGCGACAGCAGATCTCTCCAGCTTCTCAGCTGCAGCTGTGTCCCATCATTCAGAAATGATCATGTAAATGTCTCATGGTTTTAAGTACTTGTTGCTGTCTGCTTTGTAGACATTCATAGCAGGATGTAAGAACAAACACACGCGGCAACACAACTAGCAAAACCATTTATGTAATAAACCATTTATCAGCAGGACTTAATCTAGTCAATTCGGTCAAATCAATTAACTTAATCTTCCTAAGAAGAGACTCAGCAGTAACTGGACCTCACAGCCCGTCATTATTATTCATCAACTAACCAACAGAAACTTAAATCAAACCCTGTTGCTGCTGACTGTGACCAATGACCCTCATTGGCATCACCAGTCAAAGGTTGGGATAAGCTCGAGCTTCATCCTAACATCCTCTGACGGAACTCCCTGTACGCGATGTTATAACGTTATTCGTGTTATTATAACATCTCATTAGTGTGTATGGCTGTCATGCTCACATACTGGAGGTCGCGCGCGCGCAGCTGTCACGCGCTCTGCGTGTGAACGCGCAATACCAGCGTCCCCCAAACGTCACCTGCGCTTTACTCTCAAAGTTCAAATAAACACAAGAAGTTCTTTCTGCATTCATGTAACGAGCCGGTCAGCACGGCATCATACAGAGACGCACGGACCCACGAATGATGCATCAGTTGTCCCCAGCTTTGTGAAAGTGAGTTTGTAACACGTTACCGGAGGGAACGGTGCCCGGAAATCCCTGATTTAACTCGGAAACTACCGCACGTTTGTATCCGCGGTGCCCCAAACTGTCTCCCGACTCACCGCTGTCCCGCACAGCTTCTTCCTCTCTGCTGGCCTGTGTGATGATGAAGGACGGCCGCTCCATGATCTTCAGCCTGTCACGGCGCTGATTTAATCCTTTCAAATATTGCCCTCCTTGCAAACCCCCAAATCCTAAAGACTGTTACCGCCAAAGAACAAACATAACGCGAAAGCACACGAGTGCAGTCTCCGTGCTTTATGACTTGGGCAAAGAAAGGGAAATTAAATAAAAATAAAAAGTTAAGTTTCAGGTGTAACTTTTACAACATGGAGTTCAGCTCGAGACGAACATGGAACTCAGCGGTTTCAAGCCCCCCGTCTTAAAGCGGCAACGGCAGCAAGGCGAGCGGCAGCTGGACTAAGACCTGAACAGAGTTTGGGTGTCGAAACAATCAACATTAAACTCAACACAAGCAGATAAACTTTATTTTTACTCAGTAGTAAGAACTATGAAACAGTAAATGCACAGTTGCGGCTGTCCCACAAACCAAGACGACTTAAATGTATTCACTTTTTCGCTACTCCAAACTTTGTGGTTGTTTTGAATGTACTCCACTATTTTTCATCTTTTGCCAACACTAGCTAGCGAAATTTGTAAAACTGTCCCAATACCCTACAATCGTACTTTATAAATATGCGTTGCCCCTTTAATATCTACAAAATCCAACTCGCAAAATAAGGTTTATAAATATTCCAATATTAAATATAATCAGTTTCATTTAGTATATGGTCAGTATATGGTAAAGGTAAGCGTTTGATTTTAAAAGGAAAGGTCAATATTGATCCACTTTTCATTTAGTTGAAAGTCTGAAAACTTTCTTGTCAAACTTTTGGCAGGAGGTGCGAGAACGGGGGGCTCGAGACCGTCCTCAGAACGGAGGATAAGGGAGAGTCGCTAAAGTTCGCGAGTGTGTTGATTAAAAGTCTATTGACGTCATTGATATTCATGACATCATTGATATTCATGACATCATTAATATTCATGACACACAACAGTCTGCAGAAGAGAAAACAGCTTTAAAGTATGACTTTAAACATTCTCCTGTCACAGCCTTTCCAAAACAGAGTGCGAGGGTTTTAATGCCCTAAACATTTAGCATCGTTATATATGCACCACATGTATAAGCTGTACTGCGTGTAAGTTAGACTGTACGTCAACGCTTCTGTAGTTTGTGTTTGGGTGTTAATGTAATCGTGCCTAATAAAGCAAATGACAGATAAAAGAGATCAACAAGTGTCCAGGAGCAATGAGCTGGGCTTCATACAGCCCTCACTGAAATGAGCCATGGCTGAAATGTAAGTGGTCCCAAATGAACAGTGTGCACACAGTGGAAAGTCAGTGAGATCTGGACCTTTCAGTCTGACACCGCTTGACTGTGTGAATGTGGTGTTAGATAACGGGCCATTTGTGCAGGATATACTCTTCATTCTACTAGAAAACATTCTTGTTATCTTCAATTTATTTATAAAGCGCTTTTCACAATGGTACATTGTGGTACATTGTCACAAAGCAGCTGTTCAAATATAAACAAAATATCAACGGATATTCAACAAACTTGAAATGAAACAGATTTAAATAATAAAAAGACAGACATCATTGATAAACACAATCATACACAGACAGATATGATAAAAAGTACAGATACACAAACAGATATGTACGGATATGTACAGAAGAACAGATAATGAGTGGGATGACTAAGCTAGTGACAGCAGACTATATATTGTCACTGTTTTAGTGTAACAATTCAGTCCAGAAAAAAGAACGAGTTACACATTAAAGGGTTGTTCTGCAGAAAACACACACAAAGAATAAATACCATAAAAAGTTCCTTTACAGCAGCACAGAACTTCTTAATAATTCTGTCTCTTCTGTTTTTGTACTTCCATGTTATTTTTGCACCAAACAGTATTTGATTATATCTGAAACTGATACTCATTCCTATTTAAATAACCCGAGTACAAAGCAAACAATAAACTAAACAAAGGAATATAGCCTTTGTTAGCAGTTATGCAAGGAGATAAAAAAAATAGAAGTTAGCAGTGATGGATACAGGAATAATCACAAAAACAATAAACAAGCAAACAGTTTTTCATAATCCAACCCAGGAACTTCTTACAGATGCTAAAGTCCTGGAGATAAAGTGTGTTGTGCAGTAAGAAGGAGGGACCTGAGGTAAGTCTACATGCTCTTCACAGCTAAGAGGCAAATGGATTGACATCCGTGATGTTGTCTGACAGAACAACATCTCACAACTGACCCCAGGGCTTTTAAAACAAGGCCAGAAGACCTTGTGTTTATCTTCTAGTAGGAACTCAGCTGTGGACTGCTCTGGTAGGAACGCAGAAGGACTTTGCGCTTTGTTGCCACCTCAGCCCTGATCTCTTTCTGTTGCTCCAGAAACTCCTTGTGACACATGGGGGTGAAGGTGAGAGTCTGACTTCTGAGGCTCATTAGATAAGTGTCCTGCAGCCAGAAGTTGTTGAAACAGTCCTCAATAGAAGGACGAGCTCTGAAACACAGCAAACACACACACAAAGGCACCAGTTAACATCAAAACTTGCTCATGTTCTTCATATTCTTTTGATTTTGGGGAAATAGGACCATAAGATTCAACATGAGAAGATTCAGGTTTATTCAGACATTGGGTTTTGCAGGAGCAGTTGAAAGAGACATACAAGATTTAACATGTAAATAGGGAATCCTAACACTGCATTCAGACGCAATGATTGAAAGCAATGATTGGACAAACCTGTTATGGTCCTGCACCTTTTCTTACAGATAACTGAGCTGCTATGACTTAGACCAATATGGCAAATGTTTCTACATAAAAATTGCCTAAACTGCTTTAAGTGTCCCAGGTAGGCGCTTGGAAATTGCCAAGTAATTGCTAACTGTGTTGCTGCCAGATTGTTACTGGATTGATACTAGAATATGACTGGACAGATGTTAGGGTGTTCTGGACAGTTACCAGACAGACAGTTTGTACAATAAAAACAACGCCTTTGTCAAACCAAAGTGATGAAGATTCATAGAAATATTTCTAAACAAATCTTACACATATAGTCCAGCATTCCAAAAGGTGGGCTGAACTGCTTGAGGAAGAGCAGGTGGAAAGTCTGTGCACTACCAAAATCAACAATCTTCATCACATTCATGTAGGTGTTGATGATGTTATCTGGTTTGATGACCAGATGCAGGATTCTCCGGACCCTGAAGAATCCGCACAACGTATGTCACCAGATCATCTTAAGAGTATCTCAGTCTAGACAGGTTAATCAAAACAAGAAGTTTCACATCTTCAGACCCTTTCAACTCATTTATAAGCATTTTGTGCAGCATCAGCCTCTGTGATGGGCACCCTCTGACCTGTCAATCAAACTGTAGAGCGGTTCTTTTCCTGAGCAGCGGTTAGCGTGGAGTGACATAGGCTTCACGCAGGGCCATGATCTTCTCGTGGTGCAGGGACTTCAGGATGTCATACTGGTGATATTTTCTCTGGTCTGCACTCGCCGTTTACACCAAAGCTCTGTGTAGTAAAGAAAAATATGACTATTTCAGAAGGTCACAGCAGTTTTTAGCAGCAGCGGCGTTACAGTGATAAAATACAGCAATAAACCCTGAACACCCTCAAACACCAACAGCTTTAAACCTTTAAACAATGATGAAACATCAAAATATACTGAGCCATAAGCACAAAGCTTAATGAAAATGAAAAACCAAAACTGTGTTTCATGTGTGTGGTGTGAAAACAGAGAAGCACACACTGCAGACAGAGATAAACAAAAGTTACCATAACTTCTCTTCCCACAGGCACAGAACACTTTGCTTCCATAGTGGCATTGGAGAAACGAGACTGTTACTCTATAATCTCAGTCCAGCACATAAACATCCACACACTGCTGACTATATAACCCACACATCACTGTTACTCTATAATCTCAGTCCAGCACATAAA
>JBAJNP010013572.1:0-11966 GCA_036877545.1 Yasuhikotakia modesta | reverse complement strand
ATAAGGTGAATATTCAGTATATTCTAAATGTTTTTTACAAAGTTTAGATGTAGTTATAATAGATATAATAGTTATAATAGATTTAGAGTATAAAAATCATTGCAGCAGTAACTGTCCATGCTTTATCATAATTGGTTTTACCATTTTATAATGCTCATGTTGTGGAACACAAAAGGTGATATTAGGCAGAATGTTAGGAACTAACAAATCATTCACATTTATTCTGTTACATTTATTATAAAAAATCAGTTTAGGTTTCTAGTTCATATAAGTTTTGAACATAATATGGATGAGTAAATGATGATGACGACAGTGTTTTATTTGGTGAACTGTTTTTTAAAATGTGGCATTTCTTTGCACTCAGTGATGAATAAAGGTCAAGTTCCGAAGCGTCGCCGGGAGAAATTTCCAGTAGACGTTCTAGTGGAAAAGTCAGCACCTAGCAAAGAGGAAACTGTAACCATGGATACCGAGCCAAGCAAAGCCTCAAGTGAAAATACAGAGGAAAATACTTGTAGTCCTCCTGTTGCGAAGCCAGCCATGGTCCCGTTACACCCCACACAAACCGCAGAACACAAACCTGTCTTACCTCGTGAGAGCAAGTCTGTCAGAATCTGTGAGGATCCCCCAGGCTGCATTCCTGATCCACCCAGGTAAGTGCCAACTTCTGCATGCAAGCCCCTCTTTCCACTGCTTTCTTCTGCTGAATTTTCAACTTTGCAGAAATCCTGTAGCTCAGAGAAACTTCCACAGGACATGTCCTTTGATGTTGGCTTAATGGTTACACTAAGAAATTGTTAAACAGTAAACTGTTACTGTAAATAAATCAGTCACAAATATGGTGTAATGTTGATGTACATTTTTTTTACGTAAAGTTACAATTATATATATAATAATAATATTTTTAATGTTGATGTAATAAATATCATTTTCATATATATATTGAAGTTCTAACTTTTAGAGTGGTATCTGTGGTAGTAGTAATAAGTTACATTGACTTGATATTTGATATTTTCGACATTCGACATAGCAAAAGACCTGTATTTTAAACCACCACTACTGAATGGTGTCCTGTAGGTCTCCTGTAACTGACTGCAAAAGCAATGTTGGAGATCAAACACATAGCAGTGAAGAAGAGGAGAACTGGAGAGCTGAGAAGAGGAAAAAGTACCAACAGCCCACACACATTAACTCAGAAAAAACTATGGCAAGTGAATGTGCTCAACAGTAATGCTGCTAATGTGAAAGTAACTTAATTTATAAAGCCTGTAAAAAAACAAATATTTAAGCATTATGGCAAGTTTGTTTTGTTTGTCATTGATTAATGTTTTCTGTTACACGTAGTCACCCCTGTCCCGGGCATGACTCCTGCCCTGTTTGTACGCAACATCTGTCAATGCCTTTTGAACATAAGAAACTAATGAACATATAATAATAAAAAAATGAATGCAGTCTGATTATTTATGCAGGGTTACTATTATTACTGTTCTATCTGTGTCCAGATTTTGTTGGATAGAAAAATAATCCCTTAAATAGAAAAATTAAACCCTTAAAATTCTTCTCAGGATGGTTTTTGGGAATGGGTAATAAAATGTCAAGAAAACATTTGTGTAAAATCTGGGAACATGCTACACTATGCTAGAATATAACTGTTTAATTTTTTTCAATTTATTCGCAACATAATTCCCAAATGTACATTTGTTTTTTTATTTATGAATGTCAACTCAAAAGAAGCCACTTAGATTTAAGGAGAAGTAAATACTAATCAGAATTCATTTTAATAGTTAACATCTTAGCTGGAGTACTATGATGCATACATAATTACATATTTTACGTAATTTACATGTTTAAAAAAATATTTGTTTTTCACTGTTTTAAGCATTCTAAAGCTTTCTAAGCTATCTTGTTTTGGCCAAGAGGGAAAAAAAATTAGAGGTACACCGTAATTGTCTTTAAAATTAGTCACAACAACAAGGAATAGTGAAGAAATTCAGTGTATGAATGTATTTAAAAGTATAATTTTTAATCAATAATTTAGTAACAAATTAGAGATATTCTTGATTGTTTTATTATATGCCATTACATGACAAGGTAGTGTTTAATAAAGGTCCAATAGTGTGTAACCTTCAAAAGGAGAACTGGCTAATCTATGACAGAACCTTACGCCCAGCAGGTTTACTTTAGTATCATTATTGCAGAGGCACATCAGCTCCATCAGTCTCACATTTTCCATCATGCATTATTTTGGTATTCTGGTTGCGGCGACTAAACAGAAAAAAAATCTATTAGTAGTGGCACAAATGCTGTATACAATGCTGTGGAAAAAACCTGTCTGTTTCCTCATTTTAATAATAATGATAAATAAAATCATAATCTATGATAAATAAAAACCATCGCAAGTCTGTTTACTGAAACTTGGCAAGTGTATAATTAAAGATTAAAAGTTAATAATTCAAAGATTACATCTGGACCTACCCTAAGTTTTCTCACACTTTGTGTATTTGCCTTCTTAAACCAGCCTTAACATTGCATAAATACATTGCATGTGTTCATTATTTACACAACATCTAATGTATGTTCAGCTGACTTACCTGTTCTCCAAGCATAGCATGCACTCAGTGGAGTATGTAATGCCATCATCTCCACACACTGGATTGTACTCACGAGTACACTCACCAATTTTGTATGTGTCACATTTGGCCTATTATAAAAAAATCAAACAAAACTTTACCAGGATTATTCTTGATTGTACAAGCAAAATGATTAATGACACTGACAGCAACAGATGGTAACAGTGGTAACTTTAAAATGATCATAACTTACATCTCTGGGCTGTGGTTCTGCCACTGTAAAAAAGTGCAACAAATGATGAGAAATGAACCAGGAAAGATGCTATTGTTTTCTTTGTTGAATATTTAGACAAAGTTCAGATGAAAATGCTGCTAAACAGGTTTTTTATCTTCTGATCATACGTTGCTTAAGAGGACGTCATGCTGTGTTGTATCTCTTTAGATTGATACAAAAGGCTCAGATTTGTATGTTTCCTTTTGTAATTTTTGGACAGATATTTTAAGAAAATTCCTTTTGGATAGAAATGGTTTTTTTGTGTATTTGCATCTCCATGAATTTGACAGCATGATATGTAGCACAAAAGTTTTTAGAGCGTGTGTTCTTAAGCTTTAATCAAGCTTTATATTCATTTTTGATCATAAACATCATAAAAGCTGTGGGTGAAAAGCTTTTTGGACTTGTAGAAAGTTTATACCAGCTCTTAAGCTCTACTATTTCTCTCTATGTTTTCCCCTTTGTTAAATGGACATTGTTAACTCAAAAATGATCTGACCCCATGTCGTTTTATTCAGTCTCCTCTGAAAAAAAAACATGAATCTCTACAAAGACCTGTTCCAAACATATCACAGAACGAACGTCTGTCAGTTGATAATCTAGACTAACAGCTCTGAAGAACAAAGATATAAGCTTTTACCCTCTTATTTCTGGAAATTTAGGAAAGTTAAAAGCCAACACACAAAAGTTAAACAGGACAATACCAGTCTCTCTATCAAGCTTATTAAGACATTTCAATGTCCAAATATCTATATGCAAAACAGCAATTTCTGAACTTGAAAGTATAAAATTTTAAGGTTTGTTTAACTTTTGTACATCAAGTCATAACAGGTTGGACACTTACCAGAGAGGTAAATGAAAACAGAGACGCAGATTAGAATAACCAGCTTCATGGTCTGTTTCAGGATATGTGTCCTCACTCTTCACGTGTGAAACTCAGCAGGTGTTTCTCTCATCTGAGCTCTATATTCATGTTGTTTATGGAATTACCCCTAACTCCTCCTCCTTTTTTCTGCCTGGAACCTGACTGATGACAATCAGAGAATGGTCCCACAAACAATGACTAAGGGCATTTGTGCTCCAGGCCTCAGTTAACAAGAAACATTCTTCACAAAACATAAAGGGTATGTCAAACATTGAAAACATACTGATTAATTTTTTTTTACCTTACTGGTAAACAACATGTTAACTAAAAAAATCTGAAACAAAACACACAAGGAAGTGTGTAATGAATAAATAATGATCATAACAACAAAAAATACTTCCTTGTTTAGTATTGTAAAAATAAGCAGATTGTATAAAGCAGAGCAATGCTGGACACACAGAGGACAAAAAAGGTCTCATTTAACTAATTAAATGTCAAAATATAACTACCAAAATGTTTGTTAAGAACTGTTTTCATATTTAGTAAAAGTCTTTGTTTCAAAATCTATTTGACTTGCACAAATAGCTTTTGATGGTCTTTAAGCATTTTGGGGTTGTTTGGTTTATGTTTATAGTTAAACTTTTTATGTCTTTTATATCAAGATTCATTTGTGATCATGTAAATACCTGTTAATTCTAGTTTAGTGTTGTTACTGTAGTACCATGGTCCTGGAGAACGTTGTTTCATTTCATTGTGTACTTGTTTATGGCTGGAATGACAATAAACTCCACTTTGACTTTTGGATTCACTTGAGATTCAGCAATTTGGATGCTTGGTTCAAGGTCACTTCAGTTGTTTCCTGCTGTTACAACCTTCTGTTTACAGGTCAGATTCTCAAACAGTGGGCCACAACTTTTATACTGTAATTCAAAGTCGATGTAATGACAAGTAGTTCAAACAAAACTAAAAAAAATAAGGAAGATGAAGTAAATTAATTAACAGAGACTTCTGCAAACAGTTAAAAAGCACAACCAATTGTTTTGGTTGTAAATCTTTTTTACCAACAGAATCTGATAACCTCGCTAGGTGGCATCAGTAAACCATTGCGCATAGGTCATCAACGCGCGTTACCGACTGCACAGTCATCGCGAGAAAATATTAAACATGACAGCTTAGTGCGAATTTATGCTATGGCGCGAGATAATATAAATCTAAAAAGCGAATCTATGATAAATATATACAATTATCTAACTTGGCTTCCGTGAGAACTTTGACAAAAAGGAATACCAAGGCCTTTAAGTTGCTGTTGTTTTTAATTGCGTACATGAATTTATATATTTTATATTTTGTACTTAATTTTGTAACTTAATTCAGGAGTAAAAAGTATAATTTCTTTTGAATATTATAAGTGGTGCATTGACTTTACGGTAAACATTACCACATTCCCCCGCGCGCCCTCGATTTACAGCACGCGCGTTTCCGCAACCCTGCCGACGTCACGCGTGAACCCCTCCCCTGCCCGCGGCGGCGCGCTTTAGCGCGGTCTCGCTTCACTCTTCAGCTCAGCAGAATCTGTTCATCCTGAGACGGACAAGATGGCGAAGTGAGTGGGCTGCGCTTTGAAAAGAAAGCAGCGACTCACCAAAATACTTCAACGTTGAAACGTCGGTTGTCTTGATGAACGGTCGCATAAGTGGAAAAATATATCGTTAAGAAGGAAAATCGCCCCTCAAATCGAGGTGATTTGACGAAAGCGTCGAGGACATTGACTCCTCCGTGTCCTTTTAGGCTAAGCTGCTAGTCAGCTATTCGGGGAACTGCTCAAGAGATAAAGAGCCACATCCTCAGGGGATATAGCCTTGTTTCTTACTTAAATATAAAGGCATCAGATCTCCTATCGAAGCCGATGGTCGTTATCATCTCCATTTCGTCGTTGTGAGGACACAGCTAGCGAAGAAGAACCGTTTCAAACTAGCTAGCAAGCATTGTTTCTACGAGACTGAATATTCAAGTGAGAGAGAAACCCCAAAACCTCACCCTTTCACTCAGTTTCAGAGTATTTCTCGGATTTTGTAGGACATGGCCAGCAGCAGTGGCTCTAAAGCCGAATTTATAGTCGGTGGGAAGTACAAGCTTGTTCGCAAAATCGGATCTGGATCTTTTGGTGACATTTATTTGGCGATCAACATCACAAATGGAGAGGTAAAGATAAAAGCATTTTTAAAAAGGATTTTTGTAGCAGATACTCGACAGTACAATTAAGTTGACCTCAGACTATATAGCTGCAATGTCACAATGTCAGTTTGTATTATTTGTACGATACATATGCATTAATTTATGAGAAACAACCGGATGTGTTTTAAAATAAGAGATGTTGTTTCAGCGTAACACATACGGGCCTCACGTAAGATTAAACACTGAACCAATAGTTTTCTTCGGTGCCTTTACAACCATTTACATGGTGCAGAATAATAATAAAGTTGTTTTTTTAATGTTCGTAGGAGGTAGCTGTGAAATTGGAGTCACAGAAAGCAAGACATCCTCAGCTCTTGTATGAAAGCAAGTTGTACAAAATTCTCCAAGGAGGAGTCGGAATCCCACATATAAGGTTTGTGCAGATAAATCGATCAAACTGGTTAAATGTTAAATTATTATTGCGTTATGTTATCATCAGAGGTTGTAGTGTTAGCCGGACTAGTTTTGTCTGGTCGGTGGACTGGCATAAAAGACCGAAAGTCGAGTACAAAGTACACTTTCATATACGCAAAATACTCGTCAGGTTGAATATAAAAATGTATTTGAAATGGTCCCTTATCGATAGTTTTACCCTTTACAGCGGAAGAGCTGACAGGCTAACTAGCCCGTTCTTAGTGTTTCGAAGTACAATGGTAGTGAATTGTCAATAAACCCATTACCTGTTCTCATAAGGGTAAAATGTACAGTATAACGAATAACCTTTGATTATTAATGGTGCGTAATTACTGTTGAGTAATGGGTAAGGAGTGAGTGGGAAATGGCCGCTGCTCTTTTGTTGTGTTTGTTCAACATGTCCTCCCTCTCGATGAGAAAATGGCGGATAAGGCAAAACAAGTTGCAGGGCCTAGTGAGTCTGCTTCTCTTTCTGAATGTGACTAAGGCATTAAAGGATTTCTATCTGTAACAGAATAGTCATTAACGATTCCTGCGTTTCATTCAAGTTTATATGCATATAAATGGGCTGTTATTCGGCCGGGTGCTTTTGCAGATGTGTCTCTATACTTGTATAAAGAGCTGCGGTTTTTTCTTTTAACAGTCAGATTTTAAACGCAGGTTGTCAGACGTTTATTCAGGTTGTGATTTTGTCCTCTAGGATACATGACGCACTTCGGGCGTTTTATTGATGAATTGCAAAACCCCTCTCCAGGTTAATGTTTAATGGTGCTGTGCAAGTATAAATATTATTCTTATTATTCTGCAGATATATTTAAGGACCCGTTTATATTTAATACAGTTTTTGTTTCCTTTATTTAGTATAAATTGTATCGTATATTTTGTGGTAGTCAATTTTTGGAAAACCTGGCAACCTGACAGTCTTTATCTTTAGTTTCCCCATTGTTCTATCAACTCAGATTGTGCTGACGCAAAAATCAACTTCTGGACTTCTAGTTGATGTCAGTACTTCAGTGTAAAATGTTCAAAATGTTGTGTTATCTCAGATAATAATGTAATCTTAATCCATTTGACAAATTATAATTGTATATATATGAGAATCATACCATTACTTCAATAAACTGACAGTACACACTGCCTTTGGGTGTCCATTTCTATGGCATCTCATGCTGTTTTTTCTGATTAGAACTGAACTCGTAGACCTTAGCTAGTTTTTTTTAAACCCTGTGCAGTGGAGTTGTTAACTCCTGACATGGAGGTGCTAGTAAATGAAAGTAAATTGATTTAAAATTTTCAAGAACAAAACCTTGAAGCACTCCATTTTAGTTTTATACTGTAAGCACTCAGTATAAAACTAGTGAATTTTCAAGAGCTTTTATGTCAAATATAATTTGAACTGAATGGCAAGGCTATTACCTGCCTTAAGGAACAATTCTATGAAAATAATGTTTCCGGTAGTGCTTCTGAGAGGGAATATGTGTCCTGTTGCTTTATTTTTTCTCTTTTACAGAAGATGTTTTTTTATTGTAAATTTCCAGTGTAAAGCTTTAGTGATGCTTTAAACGACTATTTAGCTGTAAACTAAAGTTTGGGAAAACCTGCCATACAAGATCTCCCTCCCCCACACTCTTAAACCACTCTTTGCATTTGCTAATGAAAGAAAAGTGCTTTGTGTGCTCTTTTAAGTCTTATGTATCCAATTACGGGAAGATACTTTCCAGCTTTATTTTATTAAACACATACCAACACCTCTGCATGATTTATGAACTCAATTTTGTTGAAAGTTAGGTTTGAGATAAAACATTGAGCTGAGTTATGGCTATGCTGGTGTTTTGTTTAGCCTTTCCTTTAGATCTRCTTTGATAGAAGGAAATTAGCATCCCACAGCGAGGCCTGTTGTTTCCGTAAGCAACAGATTGCTGTTGTAGTTAACTTCTGGAACCACTATATAACACAACATTTGGGAAAGTTTGGTGTTTTTAGAGTTAGTCTACAGTAATGTTACATTTTATAATCTGCATTGCAAGTTTAAGTATTGAATACTGAATTTACAGAGAACAATTTGGGTAACTTGAGCAGTTACAGTTGCAATATTGTAAGTGGCTGTAATAGTATGTGCTCACACCATCTGAAAATCAAGCTTTACAGTTAAAAGTAACTCTTTGCAATGCAATGTCATTGCCAGTGATTATGGGTGCAGTTGCTGTTGGGTTATTGCAGGCCTGTGGGCAGTTCAAAGTACCTTTCTTACTGTTATTATAAAACAGACACTAGTCCACTGCTACACCTTGTCTCCATAATACCTTTGTACATTTGTTTGGGAGACTGTAGCATTATGGTTGTTTGGCGAAGCCAATTAATTAAATTTGTTGCATTTTACGTCACAAAAAAGTAATTCTTTTTTTGGCATTACATTTTAGTTATATGTCGACCTCTAAGGAATGTATTACAGGGGTTGAATGCTAAAAGTGGTACTTTAGTTGATGATAATGTTCAACTAAAGTGGAACATTATGTGGTTTCTATGATTCATATTGGCATAATTGTATTAAAGCATGCATTTAAAAGGACATTATTTGGTGTGTCATAATATAAATAACTATAGCATGCATGAATAAGGCAGCGTGAAAGTGGCTACTTTTTCATGGTTAAAACGGAGCATATGGATTCTACACACAGTCATCAAGTCACATGTCACCAATCTGGATATGTTGGATGCCATTATCTGCAGGGTGTGTCTCTTACTTTCTAATTTAATAAGATCTCTGCTTGATAATTAAGTTCATTTTAAGATGACTTAACTGGGAATTTTATATTAATCCCATAATGCAAATGTCATGTTAGGTTTTCAGCTTTTTTCTTTAGTAAGAAACTGCACAGATCTTCACCCATTAAATTGCTTAAGCAATTGGCATGCGGTCTTGCAGGTCATCTTTTACTGTTGATTAATGTGTAATGCTGTTTTTTAGGTGGTATGGCCAAGAAAAGGATTATAATGTCCTAGTGATGGACCTGCTGGGGCCAAGCCTGGAGGATCTCTTTAACTTCTGTTCTCGCAGATTCACAATGAAAACCGTTCTAATGCTTGCAGATCAGGTAAGACTGAGCCTTCGTGTGTTCCAAATAAGGATTAATAATTTCAGCATGATATGATTAGGTGACTGTAGTGTTAACAGCCATATTGGTCATGCGGTAGCCTAAACTAAGCCGGGTTTTTTTTCACAGATGATCAGCAGAATCGAGTATGTGCACACAAAAAATTTCATCCACAGAGATATCAAGCCAGACAACTTTTTAATGGGTATTGGGCGTCACTGTAATAAGGTAAACCTTTACCGTTTCCTTTCTAAACCAGACAGTCAAGGTCATGCTTTTAAAATGATAGTGAGGTTTAGCTGTAAATTAATCATGAAATGCAGTTAGTGTTAGATATGCAGCTCTCTATGGTTTCCTGTTGCACTGAGGGTGGAGAGATGTCATGATTGATGGTTTAAACCACCCTGTATTCATTATAGGCACTTTCTCATGGATAAACACTCGCTGTAGAGCCTGTAGTATTTGTGTTTCATGTTGCTGTGCTGATTTGGGATGGCTAGGTTGTATAAAGAATGCCTAATGGGAGATCAAAGTAATTAAACTACTAGTATATACAGTGTTTCACCTGACAGTTTGTGCTTTGGACATGGATTTTATATAGGAACTTGTGCATGAAATATGACCTGTGGTTGTTTTTTGGTTGTCCCTCTGACCGAGAAGTATTGGAAGTGCTTTGCACCATTTTATTTCTCTCTATTCAATTGCACAGAAGTTGCCTGATTTTGTTTTTTGTTTTAGATAGTCCATAATTTTGAGCCCTTGCAGACAGGCAACATTTGGCAAAGTTAAAGCATGATGTGACAAGCACTGGTTGAAAAACTCAAAATTCTGGTAACTCAGTGAAGCCTGTATTACCATTTTTGGCAGTGCTTTCTGGAATAAATGTTTACCATTGTGTGTCTGTGTGAATGCCAGCCCTAAGCTTTTATTTTTGTATCTACACTTGAAATGGTCACCTTGTTCACTAAAACTGTGGATGCACACACTCCGCTTTTAACCATGTAGGTTTTGACATCCACTTTGAAAAATGTAGACTAGAGGTGCAGTGAATCCGGTCTATGGAAAGATCTGATGTAGCTTTGCTTTGCAGACCCTTAAACCTTCTCCACTTTCACTATTCACACTCTTTGCTTACATCCTGGCATCTTTCATTGTAAACACTGTTGATCCAACCCCCAGCAGAACCCTTCAGGGATAACAATCTTAGCCTGGGAGAGAGTAAAGTTTGCGAGCATGTCTTGACCGAGAATGATGCAGGCCAACAGGTGTGCCTGCTGGTCTTAAAATGGAAGGATTTGAGAGTTGTTAATGCATTGGAATTTTTTGAGCAATATATAACAAACAAACCAGTTTGAAAGACAGCTATCTTCATAACAAAGAACAGAGTTATATAGGACATCTTTCAAAGTTTTTTTAAGAGTAAAAACATCTCCAAACACGTACTGTGCTTGGCCCCCCACTCTCCAAACAATTCTGTTGCAAAGTGGATAACCACGCTCTGCTGGCACCATTATAAACTAATGGCTTGTTTAGTTGCTTTTGTCATAGGCTGTTCTCTTGAAATCTTAACATCACTTTCGCAGAAGCTGTCCCATCTTGTCTTTGAAGCTAAACTAAAACTGTTTTTGCAATACCATGCAAGTGAAGTCATGCAGCTCCTAAACTGCATGCCATTTTTCCCTTTTGGTTCTTCAGAGCTTCATCCTTACCTGATTTGGCCTTTCCAAATGCCATAGTGTTCTAGCCTCTTCCTTACTGTGGTCCAATGATTTGTCAATAAGAAATGCAATTAAAACAAGAAACGCAATTTTATTTCTTTCCTCATAGAATCACAAGGGGTTTAAAGGAGTGGGGTTAAGTTTTGGTTGGTTGCATTTTTTTCTCAAAGCTTTTCATGTCTAATTTTAAAACAAGTGCCCATTGTAGTGAATGGCCTTTAGAGTTTGCCCCTCTTAACCCTAGTTGTGCCATTGTCTCGATTGCCTTGGGCTTAGGGTAGTCTAACTGTTAATTATTGTATGGCACAGCTAGAGTTAAACACTGCAGAATGTTTAAAGGAAAAGCCATTGCAAAGTCAAAAAAGAGAATCAGGCTTGGGAACAATTGGTATAGATGAGATGAAAAACATTGGGTTGGGTGGCCAGCGGTGCCATGAATAGTTTGTCTCACCTTTAAGGGAAGCAGGCCCCTGCATATGGTCTGGAAAAACTGTTGACTATTATTTGAGCCTGGGCTTATGGGAAGATATTTGCCATTAGCAGAGCCTCCTCTGACGTTTAGCTAGGACGCTTGTTGGTGGATGAAGGATTGCCTAAGGCTTTCTCTTCCCTTCCCTCTGCTCTTCCTCACGTTCTTTTTCTGAGCCTTGGTGTTGCCTGTCTGCGCTGGCCGTATGCGGTTTTCAGCAATCCTGTTTGATGCACTGCACCCTCTATTGTCTGTTCAGTGTTTAGAATCTCCAGTGGGGAAGAGGAAAAGAAGCTTGGCTGTTAGTTCTTCTCAGGACCCATCTT
>JBAJNP010013571.1:0-11966 GCA_036877545.1 Yasuhikotakia modesta | reverse complement strand
ATGTTCCTGGGGCTCTCATTCAACAATGACATCAGTGTCTGCTTCCTGTTTCACACAATGGTGAGCAAACCCGACCACACACACAACTTCCTGTACATACATTCTGAATCACACAACAGTCCAGCAATCTACACAATTACCCACAATGCAATCTGCCAGCACAACCATTTGTATGCTTTCACTTTATGTGGCAATTGTGCTCCTTAATTGAGCAATAAAGCAAAGCTAATCAACAAGGCTAATTATGGTCTGTGCCTATTCATAACAATTAGTGGCCAGCAACAGCATCTATCACATGGAGGGGATCACAGCAATAAGAAAGAAACAATGAGAAATGGACAATAAAGCATAAACGTTATTTGTACAAATAAGAAAAGCAGAGGCTGAGATTTCAGCTTTTAAACTTTTAAAGTTTCATGCTGTGCAGTTATAGTTTAAAAAGGAGATCTGATATAAGTTTGGTGGGGTAGGAATCAATTTTGTACTTAATTTTAAAATCCTTATTGACAGGTATTCTTTATATGAAGCTCTTGCAAAACAACAATCAGAATCCATTTAGATGTTCAAAGATTCCACAAATTGGACTGTATCGATGTTCTTTGGAAAGAAGGCAGCATTTTAAATATCCACATACTATCCGGCATGAAGGGTCCGAGGCATTTTAAGGGTGTTACACAGGCTATTATGTGGGAGGAAAAATGAATTTTGCTTTCCTATTGAAACCAGTTGAGCTACAGCATTCCTATAGCTCAACTGGTAGTGCATTGCATTAGCAATGCAAAGGTTGTGGGTTCAATCCCAGGGAATGCAAGTACTGAATTCACTGTAAGTCACTTTGGATAAAAGCATCTGTCAAATGAATAAATGTAAATTAATCAAGAACTAGATAAACCCACAAACCCACAAGCAGCTGACAAACACGCTGTGTACTCAACCAAGCACATTATCTCCAATATACATATTGCATTCATTTAAAGAACAATATAATTCAACAATTAAGCATTCACACATAAAAACAGCCTTTCTTTGAATCTGATTATAAATATGACACTGACAGACAAGGTGGGTCCTGTACCTCAGAGCTCGGCTGAGTTTGTCGTAGTTCATGTGGGGTTTACACTTCCTAATGCCCCATAGCCTCGCCACCTCATCTGGGTCTTTGATCACGAATTCACCATAGTCTCCCTGCCAGGCAATCACCCCCTGGTATTCCTCCTTCTGCAGCAGTTCCAGGATGAAGTGCCACAGCTGGATCTGCCTGGAGCCTGGGCTTGACTCCGGCTTATAGGCCCAGTCTGGGAAGGCGATGCCTAAGGAAAGAGAGGCAAGTAAGCGAAAGGATTTGGATAAGGCCTGTTGGTTTTGTTACTTGCTAAGAGCATTCCTGTCTAAATAACTGATGAAGCGATAGATAGCGAGACATTCTCAGCCTGGGGAGGAGTTAGGCTGTTTCAGATACAAAGATAACATAGGTGTGAGAATTTAAATGTGGTATAAGGTTCATATGAACTGTAAGATGATAAACAGAAGCAAAAATCAGATATCACTTCTATTTGTTGTTGTAATTGATTATAAATACCAGAGCTGTGTTTTACAGAGCAATGTATATTCTTAAACTACAATAGTTCTTCTATGGCATTGTGAAGCTCCTTTATTTAATAATAGCTCCACTGTCTTGTATATACAACCATAATTGTAAAGTTGGACAAAATTTTTCTCCCAATGCATCACATACATGTCTCAGTTTATCCAGAGTCTCACCTGGTGTCCAGAGGGTTGGGACAGGTGGCGTGAGAAGCAGGTCACTAACACAGTTACAGTCCATACCTCCTCAACACCTGCATCCACACACAAAAACACACAAGAACCGGTTGATCTTAGAGCACACAACATACACACAGTAGGGCTAAAAGCTAGAGCATAATACTTTGGCTCAACAAATTTGTGTCATGTGCTCACGGACCCACAACACACCAGTGTGTCAGACACGCTGTTCTAAACCAATGAGGGCATGTCATTCCAGTGGCCTCTGAAATCAATCAAAGCCATTTTATTTGAAGGTTTTCTTTACATATGATTGCCGAAGGCCGACCCCTCAGCCACGCAGAAGATCACTGGGCAGGTTTTCACAAAGAGCAACGATAAAAAGAGCATGTCTGAGGCAGAAGATCCATACATTTGTCCACATGGCTTGTCATAGATATTAAAACACAGGCAAACACAGGAAAGCAATAATAGCAATGTTAAAAATAATAATATTATTATTGTTTTCACACTATATTTTACAAATAAAAGCAATGTTAAAAATAATAATATTATTATTGTTTTCACATTTTATTTTACAACTTATGCTTATGTTATGCTTCTAAATGTCATCAAAAACAGGAACTAAAACTGCCATTGTTAATGTGAAATAATCCCACAATGATGGAAAATAAACAAAGCAAGCCTTGGTTGGTTGTTTTAGAACCTACAAATAACTTCAAAGCAGGATAACTGAAGATTGCATCTGCTATGAGAACAACTGGGAGCCTCAGTAATATCCATCTCTCCATGCAACAATACAGTATACATGTCTAGAGAAATCCAATCTCTCTTCAGCCATCACAATTTCATAAAGGTTGTTTTACAAAGCTCAGGTGGAAGAAAAAACAGCCGGTACAAGAGTCTTTAATGTTGGCCTCTCTCTCCCCTCTTCTCTCTCTCTATTTAATTATGCTCTGTGAATTTTGGATTTTCCCTCCAGCATTGAAATGGAACGTGAATTATTGAGGTGTGTTTGTATAAATTATTATTGCTAACTCCAGGCACTTTTCTCTTCCACACACACATGTAAACACACACACAGAAACACACGTATACACACACACAAACACACACATACCCCCTTTGTTGCTTCTACTCTTTGGACTGTCCACTTCTCTCCCCCTGCACACCCCACAACACACACACACACTTTTTGTTAGTTTTCATCCTTCATTATTTCTTCACTGAAGTATCTTTCCTAATTAAAAAGGTCAGTAAATATAAACTAATTTGAGATAATTGTAAATAATGCAAAACTGTGGTCCAGTAGCTCAGTAGCTGGAGAGATGCTAGCACAGCTAAAGTTTGATTACCAAAGAATGCAAATACATGCAACTTGATTACAATATAACAAGCTTTGGTAAATGTATCTGTGTACATGTAACCTCGCTGCTTTATTTGCCCCTTTCAGATTATTGGGTTATTGGGGATATTAAAGCTGAGATTTGTAGTTATCTTTACAATTTTGTCTTAATGTGGGACGCTTAAGTTTCAGTGGACGTGGCTCTCCTCCAAACAAATGAATGCCAGTGAAATTATAAACAAATCAAATGTATTAAAGTCACATGACCTAATATCGTTGGATTTACCTAGTTGGCTTAACATTGTAACATACTACAGATCTGAAATACTAAAAATGTCCCACATTAGAACAATCCACTCTATTCTTTTTACTTTTTATTTATATACAAGGCTATCAGCTTCATATACTGTATAATATAAACCACTTTTACAAGACTTAACACAACAACAAACATGCAGCTGCCGCAATGCGTATCGCACCTGTAAATGAAAGATCAGTAAGAACTTATTTCGCTATCATCTACCACTGTTTGTGAAATCTATACTCACTGATGATATTCAAAGGAAACCTGGCCTTCCTACCTATCTACCCAACCTCTCTCTCTCTCTCTCTCTTTCTCTCTCCTGTATGTTTTGCTCCTGCTCAGTAATTTTCCGTTTGATTTCGGAGGTAATGCATTTTTTACAAATCAAAGAGGAAGCCAGGATGCCCCCCTCCTCCCTTCGATCTCCCTCTTTCACCTCACGCTTCCCCTCCAGGCCAGCGAGGAGATAAAGGAGCCCCCATCATTTCCTTGTTAGTTTTGATTTGGGCAGCGCGGGGCTTTCAAGTTCTCCTCATCACCCCCAGAAACATTATAACTAGCAGCCAGGGGAATACATTTCTCACAATCTCCTAGATATGAAGACACTGAGCCAGGGTCTGCGAAACCATCACACACTCACGTACAAAAAAAGAAACTCCAAAAAGATGCAGAAACTCACGGACAGGGCGACACAAAGTAACACAGCTGCCTGAGATAACACACTTGAGCACTCTAGAGAGGAGTGAAACTGTGACAGGAATAAGTGTGTAGACATATGTAAACAAACTCTACATGATGCTTAAACAGAAGATATATATATATATATATATTCTGTTTAAGCACACACACATATATATATATATATACATGTATATGTTAGTAACTCATTCATTTAAAATCATGATAAAAACTGTGCATTTATATGAACTTTTTTATAGCTTGATGTCATTAATTTCAGAAATTAATTCTGGGTTTAATATTAAGTAAGGCTTAATTAAATCAGTTTAATAATTGAATAAATCCATATGTTTTGCTTATCTTTATTCAATAGTGATTCAAAGAATTCCTAATAATACAGTGAATTCCCCTCATGTGATCATTAATATGAAAACATTAATATAGAACTGTGTTATTGCAAACATTACTGCATTTAAATACAGGCATTGATTGCGTATTCATTATAGAGTAAGAAAAGGCCTGGAGATTTAACATGTTTACCCCTGTGATTAATTACATTTAGTAAAAACTGTTGATTGTACTTTAATGTTATGAAAAAAGGGGGCCACTGGAAACAGGGTCAATTTAGACCACAAAATATAATAAAGGTGAGATACCTCAGAAGTTGACTAAAGGATGAGAAGGAGAGAGAGAAAATGGTGCTACCATGGTAACAGATGTTGTTTCTAGCTGTAAATACTATAACATAGATGCACAGCAAGGTTCTCTCATCATCTCATTATATGTGTGTCATCATTCTCGTACAGACGGCCATCGAAAAGGGACTTACTGGGAACTCTCTCCCCCATTGTTCCTTCCTCTTTCCTTCTTGTACTTTATCTCGATCTCTCGTGACAGTCTCGTAAACTCCACTCTGACAGTCTACACAGCCTCAGGGTCAAAGAACAGAGGGACTAGCTTGTGTTGTTATGAGGACACGGTCAAGATGAGAATTTAGAATGGGACCTGTGATAAACTAAGAACACTGAACAGAAAGAAGAGAAGAAAATGACAGTTTCTATGTAAACTAGATTGCAGACTGAAGGATTTGTTTCTGTATGATGGTTACACAGGTAGAATCCTGTCATGTAATCTTAATGTAATGTAATGTAAGTTTGTATTTTCATCACGCTAGTAAGTATAGCTTTGTCTGCCTATTAACTGGGCTGGACCACTGACTTCAACAGTTGGGTATCCTGACAAAGTTTAGACACTAGATCCAATAATTGAGATAATAAGGTAGAAACCATGGAAGCAGCGTTTAGGAGCTCAACAGACCGAGAATGGAAAGCTGGGGAACTTGGTTAAAAGGTCGCACAGAATTTAGTTCAACTTTAAGCGGACATACGGTACGGTATCAGTTCCTTATTGGACATCTGACTTAAGATACAAGCAAAAGACGAAGAAAAAGTACCAGTCGATGGGGTTAAATTATTCATCGTCATTAATTATCGATCGCTCTCAGTAGTCGGTTCGTCCGCCTCGCGCCGGAGTTGAAAGGAGGGAAAGCGCGTTTTATTAAAACCGGCTCGAGCCTCATTGTTTCATGTCCCGCGGCAAAGAGAAAGCATGAGCTTGCTTCTGCCTGCGCCAGTGAGAAATATACACACAACGCCCCCCTTTCAGCTCCTTTTCTCTCCTCATTCGCTCTCCCTCCCTCCCGGCTCACGGGGGGGCTTTGGGGAGCCTCGTACGGTGTTCACGGGGCGGCTGCGTCTCGCGTGGATCGATGTGGGATCAATGGCTCTCGCTGACTAATAGCCAGAGAGCGCCTTTGATCTCACGGCTGAGGGATCAAAACCTGAGCGCGAGTGAAGCGGGAAGGAAAAAGGAAAACTTCTCAAAAACGCTCGCGTTTCTCGGTCTTCGTTAAATCGGTCTTCGCGAGATGTTTCGGTATTACGGTCATTCGTGAAACACATTCGTGGCCTTATTCAAACATGCACTGTAAAGATTGTTGCATAAATCTACATTGCGTTTCTACCCGTATAATGTGCACAATTGAGTTTGCCTTCCCACTTTGCCATGCAATAGCACCAGAACATGTATTATATTGCTATTGCAGAAGTATTTAAAGAAATTAACATCCTGAGAATAAAAGAAAATCGTGAGAGAAGTGAAAGCAGAGTGTTAAAGGTCTTATGATCACAACAATTTAAATGTGAATGAACAGTCACTAAAAGAAGAGTCACTCAATACAGATGCATGAATGAATCCTATTGGCTAAATGTAATACGCGTTCTTCTTATCATTCTCATATCAGTTCATTCAGTTCAAGGGAATAGACGATACAACCGTCGTTCTTAAAAGCCATCGCTCCTCATTTCAATCTACTTTCTATCCCCCTTTCTCTTTATCCCTCCTCCCTCCGGTCAGCGAGTTGCTCTCTCTATCGCTCTCACTTCCCGAATTAACCACTCAAGAAGTCACCACCGACTCAATCAATAGCTCATACATAAACCCTGCTATAATCGCTCCACATGCCTCTCTGTCTGCCCCTCGTCCCTAGTTACCCCTTCATTTCCCTCTCACACGTTTCCTCTTATTTATCCCAAAACTGTTTTAATTTCAGCAATGTACATGAAGGCTTTTTCTGAACTGATGCACATTTCCGACTCTTTCTGTTAGCATTTAGGTTTCAGTGGTTTAATGTATGTATGTGCCCACAAATCTTTAAAGGTAATAATGAACTCTGAAACGGAGGCTTTACAAAGGCAGAATACATATGCGTCAGTCAGAATAGCTAAAATTGTGCTGACAGAGGAAAATCAATGAATTTACGGCTTAGGTATGCAATACAAAGTTATTTTGAGCTTGAAGTGTCATTCGTGCGCAAGGAAATACATATCCAAAATGCACTACCCCCTCTCATCTGGTCTCTTGCAGATCACCTCACATATTGAAAAATACGAACACACACACACACACACACACAGAGAGAGAGAGAGAGAGAGAGAGAGAGAGAGAGAGAAACTGAAGATTACACATGAACGGGCCCCAGCGCATATTCCCTGTTCTCCAGCCTCTCTTTCCCTCTGTTTCAGACTCTTTGATTCGAAGGAGCGGTTTGATCTGTGCGAGAGCGAGTTTTGTAAACACATTTTGCGATCATATAGCCATGGGCAAGGGGAAAGTAAAGCGCGTATAAATGAGGGAGACGGCGAGTATGGAAAAGCGTAAAGAGAGAGAGAGAGAGAGAGAGAGAGAGAGAGACGTTTAATGAGAGGCTCGAGTGTGAAAAGCACACGGGCGGATTCAAATGAACGTAGAAATGAGAGAAACGACGCTTCCCCATAGCATATAGGTTGACGAAATATAATGTAATAGTGGATGGCTGGCTCGCCTTTTAAACAAACAACTCTGGTGAAAAGTGGTGCGCAGTATCTACATCGACATTTCCCCGTGGAGAAAAACAACAATTGCAATAGAGACATAGCATTCACAAGCAAGGACAGACACAAACACATTACGGTGGGAGCAAATAAAGAGAAAATCGTGGTGAGAAACGAATTCAGTGCGGGCTAAACTAATAAATGTGCGCAGTCTTATTCTTTTCTGCACATCAGCGACAAGAGCTGCTAATTCACTTAACTTCGATTGGTAGCGCAATAACAGCGCTAACCTGTCGCCTGCGACTCCAGTCTCTGCGGAGACTTCAGCCCTCATTGGGAAGGGAAGAAACTACGACTCCACGTAATAGATGGCTAATATATTCAATATTAGTAATATAATTCGCGTAAATAATCACAAACAACACAAATATTGATTCATGGGAACAATAAAGTTAACGAATTGCATACTCATATATATCTTTTTATTGGTAGGAAATCACCATAGGACTCAAATTATGCCGAATGAACGCTGTGTTAAAGTTATGGAGAGTTCTTTAAATTAAATGCTATTATATTTTTCCCACCACCCCATTTCTTCCTTTCTCACTCTCTTTATTTATTGTTTAAGATGTTTAATCGCATTTTTGACCCATCTTTCATTATATTAAGTTATTAAGGTGCGTGAAAAAGCTATAGACCGTTATTCACACGCACAAAAATGACAATTGAATTTTCCTGCCTCCCTCGAGCATTTACAGTTACCAAGAAAATTAATGCACTTTTTATGGCCTTGTTTAGCCTGCGCTTTCTCTGCTTTTTAAAAAACGAATAGCTTTGAGCTGTGAGTGTGTCTCTGTTCTGCAAAGGTGGTGTGAGTGTGTGTCTGTGTGTGTGTGTGTGTGTGTGTGAGAGAGAGAGAGAGAGAGAGAGAGAGTGTGTGTGTGTGTGTTTGTGTGCGCTTTATTCCTGTTCTGTCTATTTCTGTCCAGGGAATTGTCTTCAGCTTTCACAAACACCCGCCGGTATCTCTGTATCGATTTCTAATTAAACGACAGGATAATCGTTGGAGAGAGAGATGAAAAAAGGAAGAAGGGTGGCAAGAATAAATAAATAAATAAATAAATAACCAAATTAATAAGAGAAACACAAAGCGCAACAAATGAAGCAATTGAAAATAATACCTTCCATTACACTATTTTTAAAAAGTGCAACAGTCTATGCGTATAATTAAAACTGTTCAGCATAAACCGTCTTATGCATCCTTAAGCTGTCTTGTCCAAAGGCACAGAACTAACAAAGTACAGCAATTTGTCTAGAATATGAAGCCTCAACACGAAAATAACGCTAAAGGCTGGACTGGAAAAATTGACGCATCACAGAAGCGTTGAAAGTTTTCCTGAAATACATATTTTTTTAAAATATACGGGTCTTAAATTTAATTAACTTGTTTTTGGTAAGACAACGTTTAATGTGCATTTAATGTGATCGTTTTAAAGGGTTTTATTTTACTACCTGTTGTGCTTGTTTCGTTTGACCCACAAAAGATTCAGTTAAGTTACGTGTTACACGAAGAGTTACGCGTGATAAAGAAAAATATATAGGAGACAAATATATAGACATAAGTATATATTTTGTATAGGGCATGATATATAACAAGTAGGCCTATTATTAAACCATCCTTTCAGCCAGTTCAGAGCAGTATCAGGTTTATAATAATACGAAAGTGCATGTTGGTGTTCATTACAAGTCGGTATCAGTTTAAAGCGCAAAACCTGCATATACATGGATGTACATTTTGACTATTTCTAAAATCTAAGGAAAAGAAAAAATATTCTTTAAGCATGGCAATTTTTGCTCAGGCCTTGTCTTTTAGCGTCAGTAAACAGTGTCAGTTTACACAACTAACTCCTCTCTCTGCTCCTTCTGGGCTCCACCTCACCCGTCTCTGCCCCCTTGACAGTCTGCGTCACTGGGGTTAGTGCGGGGGCTCAGGTAGCTCATTTACTTTAACCAAGCTTTCATCATCCACGGTTACGCTGCTCTTTCTCTCATCCTCTTTTTTGCTTTATCGTAGCTGATCTCAGAAACTGTCTCTCTTGCTCTTTTTTTGCTCTTTTTCAAGCATATGTTAAATAACTCGAGCGAATCCACATCTGCTTAACCCTGCGCTCCTCCTGCCCTACTTCTTGTTGTGCGTTGTGTCATTATAATGGAGATAAAGTAAAATTACTCAGAGGGTTAAAGTGAAGGCTGGTCTTCATCCATCGCCCGTGACTTCAAATATTCAGTTTTGTTACATCTAGTCTAGTAAAAAGAACTTTTTAAAAGGTTTAACTTTTGTTGTTGTTATACAACGTTTTGAAGAGCTGATGCACGCAGTGAACTTATCGATTTATTCTCTCGCTCCTGTTTCAGAGATTCACTTTTTTGCCGCTTGTTTGAAGTTTTCTGCACGTCTCATTACCAACAAGTAGGACTTTCTCAATAAAGAAACAAGGTTTAACAAGTGTTCTTTCTGTATATCACACCTACACTTTACTATTTTTATTGCAAGTATTAATAGTATTAATACAACAAATATTATAATTAGTAGTAGTAGGAGGTTATTACTGTTAAATATTGATATTACAAATACAATAGTAAGCAAATACTACTGCAAATGTCATTAACAGTTAGTTGAATTAGTGTTGTTTATAAATAATAGTATTAATTGTTATTGTTTTGTAATACTACTACATCACACAATTTGGCTAGGCTACGACTAATTTTTCCCCGCCATTTTCTTTGCAAGCATATTCGTCATCGTAAATTATTCAGTACGTCAATTATGACGTCATTCCAAAGCAATTCTCCACCAAATGTCTCCCTGAAGACAAGTTCTAGGACAACATCAGTCGTGGTAGTGAGGTGTCTTTTGTGACGTTTTCTGGACTAATGAAGACCCATCTTGGCATTTAACAGACTGGTAGTTTCCCCCCAAACAGCAATTATAGAAGCAAATTAAATCCAGAAATTATACAGCAGGGGCTTTAAATAATTCTTAGCTTTTTTTAACAATTCTCAATTATTTTCAGGGCAGTTAAAATTGTTTTTTAAAAAAGCTTACAGACCATGTATTTGATATTAGTGACATATATCCACATGACCTGTGAAGTCCTAATGTTTCTTTATTAGTCAACATGGGATCAAAACATGTGCCTGTGCTACCAGACACTTGCAATTGAAAAGTAAAAAATTTACACCACTTGGTTTAAGGTGTTTGTAAGATATTTAAAGCATTAAACAAACCTGTAGGTCCCAAAAAAGCAAAACTCAAATGTCACTGTTGTCCTACACAAACAGACAACAACCATTACTAACTCCAACTCTTTACCAAGTCTAAAGGTATATAAGGTATAAAAACAAGATTAATCATCATTGCACATTAAAAAGTTCTTGGAATGCTTCATGTTGTTCAACTGGTAAAGCACAGAACTGCCAACATCAAGGTCATGGGTTAAATTCCCAGGGAATACAAGTTATTCAGACCAAGTAAACTATAAGTCCCTTTGTACATAAGCATCTGTAAACACATCAAATGTAATGGCATGAGCATCATAAGGCCTTTGAGAAAAAGGCCTAAGTTACACAATGAAGCACTACTTTTCCTACCCTAATTCTAATACAAAACACAACTACAGTATGTCAATCCATAGTCTGAGGTAATAAGACACTCACATAACCTTTCTAAGCCTGTGTGTGTGAGTGAGAAAGAGAGAGAGAGAGAGGGAAGCCAGAAAGAAACATTGACAAAGCCTAGATATACACATAAGTCATTGAGCGTGGCGTGTCTCTGACTCTTGTATTTTATAGCTACGCTCTGTGCTGGTGGAACAAAATGACAACTGAGTTCCTTTAATGGAAAATATGGTGCCTCTCTAGATTTCTACTTTTCCCTTCATTTTTTTTTGTTCTCTGTCTGTCACCTCACAGTTTTGTTCTCCCTGCCCATCCCAACTGTTTTTGCTGAAGCATCTTAGACATTTTGATAAAAAACAACTAAATTCTATGTAAGAAAGCAAAAGCAAAAATTTTAAAGAGGTTAAAGTGACATAAGAACAAAAGTTGATATTAAGATATCATCTAGTTTAATAAATCAAAAACACAATTATTATTCAAACTGCAAACGAAAATAAGTCAAAATAATAAAAAAAACTGTAAGGAACAAAAATAAATTTCACTTAAAAACATAAACATCCTGGTTTCTCGTTTTGGAAACTAAGACTCACCCTAAGTTTTCACACACATACCTTTACGGCTTATTTTATTCACTTCCGTTTTTGGCTTATTTCTCACCACTCTTCCCTTTTCCACTATACATTCAAACCGCCTCTCCGTCTTTATCCGCAGCCGAGCACAGAGCCCAAGTGTCGGAATCAATGATGAGTGAGCGCCGTCGCGCCCGTTCCTTCACGGAGGTAAATATTAAACTGCAAGGAACGGCGGGCAGAGAAAGAAAGAAAGA
>JBAJNP010013570.1:0-11967 GCA_036877545.1 Yasuhikotakia modesta | reverse complement strand
AAACACATGAAATCTTAAACTTGACTTCAGTTGGATTATTGTGATGATTATAAAGGTCATTTAAAAATGTATTGGCTAGATTTTACAGCTGGTTTCTTACTGGGGGCAGCTGAACACAAACACGTCTTCAATTTAAAAACCTATCTTGTCTCTCAGCCTCTCCTCCAGACTTCTCAAAAAATCCACTGAGGAAAACCACACTGATCCAGAGGGGCGGAGAGGCTATCATGGAATGCCGGCCACATGCGTCCCCCAGAGCCTCGTATTCCTGGAGGAAAGGCAGTGAGGTCCTAAAAGAGGGAAAGAGGTACGAAGCAAACCAGTCACTTATGTGCAGCTCAGAATGAGCTTGAGGTTGTTAATGTGTGACAACTTCCTGTTTCCAGCATCCAATCACACTGCGTTTTTATATACATTAAAATTTAAATAAGTGATTATTAATCTGAAAGGATTCTACATTAATGCATAGTTGTACATATAGGTTGGAAATAAGTGTGATTATACATAGGTAGGCCAGTGGGTTTGTGGGACAATACGTGACGTGATAAAAACAAAAATTTTTCCATTCTGAAATTTTGGACGTGGATAAAAGAGCTATTATTGGCAGAAATTAAGGAGATCCATCATTTGTAGTGACGCACTGTTGTGCCACGATTTTCACATTTGTATTTAAACACATTTGGCTGTTTTAGTTTTGTGGCGTGTTTGTAGGAGCAGGAGTTGTTGAGGCACAGATGTTGCACATTCAGAAGCAACATTTTTTCTGATGGCACGTTTCACACAAGAGCGAGTGCCTGGCGGAACGCTAATTAATATACCCCTGCTTGTGACGCTTTCCTGGGGGGTTTCTGTAGGACAGAACCACTCTAGCATGGCCGTGTCAGAACAGGTGGCAGGAGGGAAGAGTGTATGATCTCCAGTAATGGATGGGGATGGCGCGATAACCAATAGGATCTCACTCTGTGCACCGCGGTCCATCTGGACCTCTGAGAGAACACACATGCCATGACTCACTGATGCTGCCCGGGGTCTCTGTGGAGCGACGTGATTATTGGATGAGGGAGGGAGGGAGCGGAGGAGAGAGAGAAAAGAGAGAGAGTGGAAGTTGGAGTTAGCAGACTTGCCAGGGGAAGGGAAGTGAGATAAGAGGTGCGAGACTGTATTTCAGATACTGTCTTGCAGGGAATTGGGCTCGGAATGTTTTGAAGGGAATTTTGGAAGGGAACCAAGCTAAATTCTGGGTTGTAAAAATGTTTTTATAATGTTTGCATTAACAAACCGCTAAAATGTTAATTTGAAGGAAAGTTTAAAACATTCAGATTTAGGGTTTTTTCGTTATAAGAACAAAACTAAAAAAGTTTTTTAGAAATCTGTAATGTTTTTAACTGTTTAAATACAACAGTTTTAGTTTAAATACAGTAAGTTTTATTTATATTACTGCAAAAACGTTTTTGATAACTTGATTAGCCAGCGTTCTATGTAACATTCTGCTGACGGCTTAGGGTTCAGTATAAACGTTTTTTATCCTAAACGGTTGCCTGGGGGATGTTATGCATTATGCAACAAACGTTTTTAACAGTGGGTAACTGCGTTGCATGCCATCCAGTTATCAAGTTAGAAATAAATGTTTATTTTGCAAATGTAGCTAGTCAAACGGTCAGAAAGTTGAATTATGATTGATGATGCTTTTCGTTCATTCGTCACTTTGGAAAGAGAAGGTCAAATGAAGTGCATTGCATTGTGGGATACGGTAACACGCAGTGTGCTCTGGTTAGTTGTGTACTGCATACTGTGCACTGTACGCTCTGTTCTGCATACTATTAAAAACACACTTTTATGTCAAACAGAAGACATTTTCTCAATTTTAGAATTTTTTGAATGAGGTAAAAATTTTTTATCTACCCCAGTGTTTTCTTGATTTAACCAGTTTAAACTTTTCACATTACATTCGGTGAAAACAGGTGAAACTCTGTCAGTTCATCTTGTTATTAGTGCGCTCAGAAATTCGATGATACTGATCTGTGAAGATCATTTTGTGCAGTGTTTGTGTATCACAGTAGCAGTCAGTATGAACATACACTGAAATGTACACCAAGGTCAGCTGCTTTGTGGGTAAATAGACTTGTGATGGTGGAGTCTGTATTTTCACAGTTGAGCATATGCTGTCTGCGATTATCCTGCTTTGCTTTGAAGAGGTGCGAACGCAGGGGTGTCCATGTCAATCTTGCGCCTCGTTCCCAACCTCACACTTCTGAGTTCAATTCAATCCATGTTGCAACCTCGCTGCACTCTTACAGCAAATCGCTGGACGTGCCTCAACATACGAGGAGAAGCATCGATTAGTCATCGTATTCCACTGGGCAGTCAGGGAAGGAAGGATCAGAGACAGATTACAAAGCCATCATGTCTTGACGCAAATATAAATGTGGCTCTGTGTGGTCAGGAGTTTCATTCAGTAAGCAGATAGCTCTCCTTTTTCTCCCTATTGGTTTTGCAGCCCATTGCCACAGGTCATCTGGTCGGTGCGCTTATATCGCTCAGCATTTGATATTTTTGTCGATAAATCAGAGTAACGTGTCTGACGCGAGGCATGTTCTGTGAGCCATGGTAAATACATTCTTATTTTAAAAAGCTGGCCTGAAATTGTTTGATTTCTGAGCTGGCGGGCCTGCTGTGCTCCTATTTGATTTGTTCTGGGAGAAGGTCACAGCAGAACCAAACATCTTGCCATCGCATGTTTACGTTCCCTTATTTATTTATCCCAGTTATTAAAGGCAGATCTTTATTAGTTGTTGATGTGCATCAAAGCAGGCCAGCCTTCTGAGAACCTTATAACCAACTGCAAGACGTCTCGCAGGCCTCAGGATGGATATAAAAGGAAATAACAAGTAGGTGGTGATGTCCAAACCTTATACCAGAACTGCCACAATGTAAGACTAGTTTGGTTAAGATTGGTTGACAGGAACTGCACAATATTAGATCAAAGAACTCCCATACCAATATTCACCAATCAGAATCAAGTATTTCAAAACTATTATAAAGTAACGCCTCAGAATAAAAATGTGGGAGTTTTGCTTGTGCTGTTGGAAATGCAGATCCGACTCAAGCCAGTTTAGCATTTCAGTCAGACACTATCAGCATCTCCTCACATGTTCCATCCCATAATCCAGACAACGTTCTACAAGAGCAGCCGCTCCACAATCAAACCTGCCCTTATTGCCTTTTGGGAAGCAGCTTTAATGTGTCGATAGCATCTTGCACATGTTGGGTAATGATAAGGCCACAGGTACGAATTCAAACCAGAAGGATTCAGCCCCTCTTTTACATTCTTGGCTTTAATATTTACCCAGTGGATGTGGAGTTTTAATCTTTCAGTCTCTCGTTGCCTAAAAGATTGACTGACCATATCCTGTTGAAAATCTGGGCTGCTTGATTAATGTTTTCCTTCTAAATCGTTTCTTAGGAAAGACATCAACCGTACAGAGACAAATACAGGGTTGTGTTTGTATTTTTCAGTTCAAAATGGTAGACAGCATGGTACTTTCTTAGCAGTCTCTTATTGCGTTTGGGTGCCATCACATGCTTTCGCTCGAAGCAATTTTATAGTGCATTAAAAAAACAGTCAGTCAGACCAGGGAGTCGAACCCGTGACCTTGGCGTTGCTATTTTAAAACTGTCAGTTGAGATACAAGAACAGATCATTTCATCCCAGTTTCTCAGGTGTGTCATTTTTATTTTAGGAGAACCATCTTGGAGGACGGCACTCTCAGAATCGCCAACGTTACAAAATCTGATGCAGGCAGGTACACTTGTGTGGCCAAGAACCCTTTCGGTACAGCCAGCAGTTCAGGAACTTTAGTGGTCAAAGGTAAGACACCCTTCACATTTCACAAACAACACATTTCTCTTGGTTCTAAGCGGATACCTTAAACCCGGATGAGATCCGATGAGAAAAAGTGGCCAACTCAAGCATGAAATTGATAATGAAATATATAGTTGTTTTATGTTCCTGCCGGTTTGACAGAGGTATAACTCATCCGAGCTTTTGTCATCTGTGAGTTATTGGTCCAGCCGCTGGTGTGATGAAATCTTGAGCCGTCCAGAACACTGAGAGCAGATTTTCTCCACCAATCTCGTCCCGTTCTGCATGTTTAATTAAAAACATGCTGCCGTTGCAATTTATTTTTAATAATTTTCTTCTTTTAATAACTTTCTACCTTTGACACCTCAAGTAAGGCTATACGGGGCTGTATTAGTAAAACATTTGGTTACTTTATGCCAGCATATCATATTTATTTTATGTAATTTTAAGTTAAAGATAGCTTCACAGCCTAGCCAGGCTAGTGTTTAGCTAAAACATGCATCTAAAACCCATCAAAACAGACCAGTTTACCCAGGCTGAGAGTCTAGATAACGTGTTCAGGCTGGTTTAAGATGATTAGCTGGCAAAAGCTGATGCAAATTTGACATACATTGGCAATGGTGCTAGCTTAAAGTCTTCAAGGCCTGTGCAATCTGTCTATTTGTTACTCATAATCCTTCTAAAACAATTTCTTTAACAGAACCAACCAAGATCACAGTCCCTCCTCTCAGCATGGATGCCACAGTGGGTGAGAGCATCGTCCTGCCCTGTGAGGTCTCCAAAGACTCCACCCTGCACCTCACCTTCAAATGGTTCTTCAACGGGAAACTCATGGATTTCAGCCGACACGATCACTTCGGCATGATCGGAGGGGTGCGTTTCGCCTCTACTACCAACATCTTTACTAAAAACATAAAACTGCACGTTACTTTACGTACTTTCATTACATATGTTAGTCAAATAAAACCAAATAAACATTTCTCATGAAATCAGACCTGACCACCAAATTATACATCACTGTTATGAACCTCCCGCTGTGAATCAGGGTAAGACATTGAGAATGTTCTGAACTGTTTCTGATGGACTTGCTCAATCACTGTTTTTTGTCCATTTTTAACCCCAAAAATGTTACAGATTGCGCTTGACTCTTTGAAGGAATGTTAGCGCAGACGGATTGAGACTCTAATGTTTAAAAATCCCCCCCTTTGCTCAGCTAGTAAGGGGTGAATTTGAGTGCAAGGGCACCTGGCTGCTCTCTGAACACAGAGGCACAAATCTGTCTGATTACAGGATTTACGTGGCGCTCTGTTTAACACGCGGAGAACTTCAAACAGATCCGCGGGACCCTGACTCGCTGCGTAACGTTCCTCAGAGCTTCACAGGTTACAGAGTAGTTCTTTAGAGAACCCAGAGAGAGCAGTGATCAAATGTACGAATGGCAGGCTGCAGCTAACAGCAGAACAATCGCTTGTCTAAGCCAGTTACAGGAACCGTATACAAGCTGGATAGCCAATCAAACATGAGAGGCAGTGTGACCTTTACTACGTCTTTGGCATTTGTTTCCTGATGTCAGATGTGTCCGGCCCTCAGAAATGAGAACCCATTAGATTTATAAACACTGAGTGTCTCTTACAAAAAGGTACAATATTGTTACCTTAAAATATGATTTATAATATTAGCATAATAAATAGTTTTTTAATGCTACTGTGGTGGCAACATCATCATTATTTATGGTTTTTAACAGAATGTTTGATTTGATTTAGTTATATTTTTATTACTATAACTTTGTCATGTTAATCACTCATAAAAACCATCATTTTTGAATGAAATGCTGCCCAATGCTATGATAACAACACCAGTGTTTTATGTAACGGGTTTTATTTAAACCATAAACATAAAAACAATGTTAAATTGACTTCAGAACATGTTGTTTCACACAGGGATCATCTGGAGATCTCATGATCAGGAACGTACAGCTAAAGCACTCAGGAAAATACGTCTGCATGGTTCACACCGCAGTGGACAGTGTCTCCGCCGCCGCGGATTTGATCGTCAGAGGTACGTGTCGCTCCATCCAATGAGATTTGATCATCAGAGCTATGTGTCGCTCCAGCCAATTAGATTTGATCGTCAGAGCTATGCGCCGCTCCAGCCAATGAGGTGATCAGTATTCAGCAGTTTTCTCAGCATTTATCAAATATAAATTAAAAAGGCCTCACGCTTTGCCGTGCTATTTCTGTTTTATTCTGCTCTTCTCTTGAAGTAATGACTACAGGAGTATCTGAAATCAATGCATTAATTCTCAGCTTCGTGCTCTTTAAAACCTTTTGTATTTCCATCATCAAGTGAGGGATCGTTCCTTCTGGTTCTGAATATTAAGCATGTGAGCCTATTGTGACCAGACTTGTGTCACATTGGGAGATACTTGCTCACCTTCCTGTGTCCTTCTGTGATGAAGATATGCAGCATTTTATTACTTTCTTTGACTTTGTTTTGTCTTTCGGGGTGATCAGGCCCCCCTGGTGCTCCGGTGGGTGTGTTGGTGGGGGACGTCACAGACCGGGCCGCTCGTGTCTCGTGGGGCCCCGGACCTGACAACCACAGCCCTGTGACTCTCTACATCATCCAAGCAAGAACCCCATTCTCCATTGGTTGGCAGGCAGTCAAGACTGGTACAGTAGTCTGCTTATATTTCTATGGAAACTGAACGTAACGTTTTATTGCTGTTATAAGCTTGTATGCATCAAGAGGAAATGGTGACCAGTGGCTAAAAAGTACAATAAAAGTGGGTTGTTCTTTTTAACTGCAGCTCATGAATGTTATTCCCATTTGTTTGTTCAAAACTGTCACATGAAGTTGCCAATGTTGTCATTGGTTCTCATGTGTGTCTTTTAGCCAATCAAAATATGGCAAATTTAAATAGGTTCTTAAACAATGAAGCTCCTTTTGGGTGCTTTGACAGCTTTGGGTCACCATTCTCCTTCATTGCTTGGAAAAAAACAAATGAACCTCTTTTGTATTCTACATGATGAAATGTTGAACTGTTCCTTTAAGAATACGTTGTTGGGAAGTGGCTGCTTTTAACAGCAAGTCATTTGGAATGTGACACTTTGGTTTTTCCCGGGAGTAATTCATGCAAATTCTTTTTGTAAATGCATTGTGAAGAACAAAAAAGGAAACGACCAATTGCTAAGATAAGAACGAAACGTATCTTCAGAAGTAATTGCAAAACAATTATGGTGCGCTACTCATTGTGGATTTGTGCGGAGGGGCATTGATGTATTTCTATTACAAATTTCTTTAATCCTAGTTCCTGATTCCGTGCCTGGACAGATGATTCATGCAACGGTGGTGGATCTGAATCCGTGGGTAGATTATGAATTCCGAGTTGTGGCTATCAACAGCGTTGGGGTGGGCGAGCCCAGCATGCCGTCCAAACCCATCCGCACCAAAGCTGCAGGTAGCCCCTCCCCTTCTGTATCTCTCATCTCTAATACATCAGGAAGGAGAAAATGTAATTTAATTCCATAATTAGTTTAAATCACCAGGAGTGACTCCCTGTAATAGAGTTCAGGAATGAGAAATAAACACTCGCCCGTTTGCATCGTTTTTTTTCGCGTATTGCAGGAACTTCAAAATTGCCAAATCATTTGCAGACAATTAGTATACAAATTAAGTGTAGAAATCAGACTGCCGTCACAGGAGGACTGGAGCTTCGGGTAATTGGTTTGAAAGTGCAAGAAAATCGCTTTGCTGATCTCAAACTTGCATGGAAATGTGCTGCGAAGCTGTTTTTTAACATAGGACTAGATGTTATACGCCCAGCCCTGCAGCACTTAGACGCTGGACATAAGCAATCAGGAAATGCAACCATCAATAATTTATATTAACATCAACGAGAAGGCACTGGACTTACCCCACATTGCTGAGGCAAAACGACTTAAAAGTCTCTATTTTTAGATCAGGTACCTTGTGCAACAGCGTCAGTCACAGATTTATGAATAAACAGAGACTTGTTTTGCAGAATCCCACGTGAAGATGACGTACAAGCGGTTGGTCCTTCAACTGAGGACACATTTGTCCTTGGAGTTGATTTGAAATTAAACAAGTAGATTTTAAAGTTGCATTTTTAGGCTGCTTGTTATATGAAGGTTAATATGAAACTGTTAAAGCAGGTGATTGTCTCCTTCGATGATGCACTAAAATATTGTAAATAAAATAAAACTGCTTTTTGTTAGCTTGAGTGCGTTCAGGGCTAGCTATGAAATTAGCTATAGCAAGGACAGGGCTTTAATAGCGATGTTAAAATGACATCAGAGAATAAATGATGACTGGAAATGTGGAGACAACAACATTTATGACACAATTGTTCGGGGATGGATTTATAGCTGCTATTGGAAATGGTTTCTATAGCAACTAATAGTAACATCATCTGTCAGAAATCAGGAAATTGAAGTTCTTCTTAAACGTATAAAACTTTATCTGTTCTTTCTCCAAGATCCCGAAGTCGCTCCGGTGAACGTCAGCGGAGGGGGTGGCAGTCGGGGTGAACTGGTGATCGTTTGGGAGGTGAGCGCGCCGACTCGCGCAAACACTTTTATTGTGACAGGAACGTCTTCTGGCGTGAATCGGATTCTGAAAGAATTCTCCACGGTGGCTCGGTTTAAATTAGACAAGGTTTAATTAAAAGCCAGCGCTGTCATATCAACCTTTTCTTTGCTCTGGCGGGATTGCTCCCTGCGGTATGTAAATCATAATGAAGACACAGATATGAGAGCGCGTTCATGCCGGTAAATCTGGAATGACAATGTTTATCAACGGCTTTCCTGTAATCTCACCGGCTGTCACCGCCGATACTCGGCGCTGTGTTTAAAAACAGTATTACTTTCAAAAGCAGTGCGTTTTTGAGTAACTGCAGAGGTTTCTTGACTGACACAACAGTGCTTCAAGCTGTCAGCTTTATTTACTTACGTTCAGTTCATCTCCGCTTATGTGGGGAACAATGTAAACATAGCAAAGAAAATTACTTGTCAACTCTCAATAATGCAGCTTCTTGTCAGCCGGATACTTGAATGATTTCGCTTAAATACAGTTTGGAAGTACCACTAGAAAACATTACTAGCATTATTGCTCACAAACATCTGTAACATGGGAACTTTCAGCCGTTTCTTGACAGGACATGTGATTTTTACTTTAAGTGTTCAGACTGAATGAAAAACGGGTAAATAATGTAATAAAACTGGTCATAGTCGCTAGAAAATGCTACTTAAACACAACGGTGCAGCTGAAAACACTGACAACACCTGCATAGCAACACCTTAGGAACCACCAACCACAAGTTTTAAATTAAAAAGCACTATAAACATCAACTCCTGCTGAAATAATTTGAATGTAATTTTTATCTTTTTCCCCACAGCCTGTGCCGGAGGAACTCCAGAACGGAGAAAAGTTCGGATACGTGGTGGCGTTCCGTCCGCTTGGCACCACCACGTGGAAACAGAGTGTGCTTGCCTCAGCCGACGCCTCACGATACATTTATAAAAACGAAAGTTTTCCACCGCTCACTCGGTTTGAAGTGAAAGTTGGCGTCTACAACAACGTGGGAGAGGGTCCGTTCAGCCCGGTGGTCTTTGTATATTCAGCAGATGAAGGTTAATATGCTTGTATTCTGCTTTAATTGTGTCATTGCAAAAATTGTTCAAGGACGTTTTTGTTTATAAATGACCAAAGTCGATGGATGCGCTACGAGTTTTAATTGCACACCCACTACAGCTGTGTTGTTGGACTTGATTGTAATTTCTTCATTTGCGATCCTGCTTTACACACCCGTGCAAAACGACACAATTAGTCCCGGGCAACAGGTGGTATTTTTAAGCGACATAGACATCTGATGTTGGGAGAATTCTTTATCTGTTATCTGTCTCAAATCACCTGTTCTCATTAGACCATGTTTTTGTTCTTTCTGTTGGATCTGTTTTGGTGTTTTTCCTGTCTAACATCACAACCTGACAGAACCCTCAACGGCTCCTTCAAAAGTATGGGTCCGTACCGTCTCCGCCTCCGAAATCGAGGTCTTCTGGCAACCTATCCACCAAACAAGCAGCAAAGGAAAGATAACAGGCTATGAGGTACATAAACACCACAAATGGGGGGGATAAAAAGATCTTACCTCACACTGCGTCACCTCGATCAGACTAATGCATGCGCCGCGCTGAAGGCAGGGTGTGCAATTTCCTGTTCTGCTGCAGGAGTCTGCGATCTGCAGGCCGAATTTTTCACAACCTCATCTACAGAATGAAGAGGTCTTCTCGCAGCTGCCTCAGTCTCCCGGGGAGAGCCAATATGCAACCATTCTGGGCACTTATATAAATCACCCTTCAGATGTGTGGACATCATACATCAGTTCTCCTTCCTGCAAACACTTCAGCTGTTAGGTCGTTTCTCACTGCGTGTGAACCCCACAGGATTCTGCCCATTTCTCTCCTACAACCCGAGCCGGTCTCCACGGTGCCATACCGTCACCAAACCACAAAGTCATAGATGAACATACAGGAGCCTCCGGGCGTATTTGTGACTAAAGCTTTGTTTCATTATACTTTATTTATTATAAAGATTTGTATAATTAATGTAACCCAGTTAATGCACAAATAATGTTTTTACTTTTTTTGAGCCTATTTAAGAATTGTTTCTGTAGAACATTTTCAAAACAGAAATGTAAACAAAAATATGTATGAATTTTAACTCTCACAATAGGACTGGGTTCTAATCCACCCTAAAAAACTCATTTAAAATTGTGTGGGGAAAAATATAAATTGTTGCTGATATCACTGGATTTATATCAGGAGTGGGAACAGATTAAAAAAGCGACAGATTAACAGTCGTGTGAATTTAGCTGCTGTCATTTCCCACAACCCATAATATTCAGGATAACTTTCCACCAGATGATTAAAACAGAATTCAGACAAAAGAAGTTCCTTGCACGCTGCTTCATTAAGTCATGCAGACGAAATGACACCTATGAATAAATGAGTGTTAGTTTAAAGTCAAAGATCACTGTTGTACCAGTTTAGAGAATGACTCGCTGTCTCTTTAAATGGCTGCTGGTGGTTGTACTGTAGTTTAATGAGCTTGTATTTGAAACTACAGGTGCAGTGGTTGGAGGACGGCTCACCGGAGAGTGACGCCGAGACGGTACGAGTCACGGAAAGCGCCGTCAACATCACCGGTCTGAAGGGAAGCACGCTGTATCTGGTGACGGTCCGAGCGTACAACAGCGCCGGCACAGGACCACCCAGCGCCCCTGTCAGCATCACAACCAAGAAACCACGTGAGTTTAATAAGCAAAGAAAAATAATCTTCTTGCTGGTGCCATGGCTTAGAGGTTAGCCTGTAGAGCGTGGGTGCTCAGCTGTGTTATGGGTTCGAGTCTGCATCATTTTCATAATGTTCCCCCACTAAGCCAAAACGATAAACAAGCTCTATAGCTTTGAGAAGTTTAACGTTTTATACTGTAACCGTAGGGTAAGATGTTTTCAATGCTGCAAAAGATTAAGGTGGCCTCTGCTAATCTAGCGTGGCTAAATAGAATCATTATCTGATGTCAATAATGAAGAAGAAAATGCTGCATTTAACAGTCGGAGAATGATCAGGTTTTCTGACGTTACTGTAGGTGGAGCCCTGATGGCTGTTTCCAGCTAATAGGGCAAACAGGCAATTAAAGGCCTTTTAAAATAAAGAGCCTGACAAATTTCTTTCTTTGTGGAAGAGAAGATAGGCAATTGTTCTTTTCCTTTTGTACCACAGATTCTCTGACAAAACACCCTGTAATACTGCTGCTGTTATGATCTAGTAGAGTTAGCATAATAGCTGATATTGAAGACTCGGAGCGCTTGAAATCGTTAGTTAAATTGGGTCAAATTACGATAGCTATCATCCTCAATTTTTTTAAACCATGAACAAAGTTCTCACAGGGGGAATTTTGTGAGGAGAATAAAGGCGTCACATTTTCCCACCGCTGTTTTCTGCTGTAATTTACCTGTGTTTAAAATTGCAGGATTACTTTGTTTTTAGTGGATTAAGTCTTTCACTGGAAACCATCCTGTACT
>JBAJNP010013569.1:0-11970 GCA_036877545.1 Yasuhikotakia modesta | reverse complement strand
TTGTTGTCGATGGAGTTGTTGTTGTCAAAGCAGTAGATTCACTTGTTGTTGTTGTTGTCATTTGATCACTTGTAGTCAATGGTGCAATTGTTGTTACAGCTTACAATGTAAAAGAAAATTTAATGTCAACAGGTTGAGCTTCAGGAAATACTAAATAATGCTTTTGAAAAAGAAAAACATTAATACTATGACACCTGTACAATTTTAAAACGAATTCTCAGTATTTAGAATAATGGCAAGGGGTCAAATACAGTCATATATATTTTAAATGGTTACAGATAACAGAAATGTAGTATAATGTAAGAAATGTCAGATTTCAAATACATTTTGGAAAAAACAGTTTGGATATAAGAGTAAACTTTGTATACTTTTCCTACTAGCTATAGTATATAGGCCACCAGGTTACTGACTTTCTACCAAAAGTAGTATTGACCAGATCAAGTCCTAATTGTTGGCGATTTTAACTGTAGGCCACACACATTTAATTTCATCCTTATTTATATTACTGAGTACCTCACTTGACACATACAAGCACATAAAGTAACTTGAATATCAGGTTCTGTCTGTGTTAACAGGAAGCACAGCCTATTTTTCCCATCTTTTTGTGTTGTGCTTTGGTATGCAGTAAGCAATTAAAATTGTCAAACAAGAATCTGGAAAGCAAGAATATTTGAATTGACCACTCACAATTTCTACCCAATAAAACATTCTAAATTATATTCATTATACAAGCCCAAACACTAACAGATATATTGTAATAATTGACTTAGTTTAGCCCAAATTGGCTTTTAAATAACTAAAAATCATATTGTGGCCCTCTTGAGGCCCCCTTTGTCAAGCTTATGTTACTATAAAAAAGAAACATATGCCTACAGAGCTGTTGTCTGTACATGTTAATTGACATAAGCAGGTGTATTCCGACCAATGAGAGGACAGTTTACTTATGTGTGACATAAGTAAACACATTTTGGTATGTTTTTGTATGAAATGTTGCCTTGTTAACTCTAACAAAGCCAAGAGGAAAATGCAATATTGTTACAGTTGTAGTTGTAGTCCTTGTTTTTAAACAAAACAGACAATCCACAGGTCTGAACATGTCATAGAAAATGAAATTAAACAGCGCCCTTTTATATTGCTTTCTTACAAACGGCTTATTTCTTATGTGTTTTCTATGTTGTACATTAATTCAATGTACACTAGCTAGTTTACACTTACACATTTACATTTAAAGCAAAGGTGCTTATATGAAGTGACCATTTGAACCATTGACATTAACTAAACAACACCAGCCTATTGGGATTAAAGCAAAGTTTGGTCACACTTACCAAACTTGTTTTTAAAGTTGTTTTCTTTATTATTAATCTTTTCAGTGACTGTTTATGGCAGCCCAGTTACATAAGAAAATGCTTAAATTTGGCACACTTGTAAAGATAGTACTCAATAGTAATCTGTCTAGCATTAACTATAGTGGCACCACATTAATCTGGGGGGTCTATGCCAAGTTTGGCAATTAAATCACCTACAAGTCACAAGACTTGAAAACCTTTTTGCTCATAAGGCAGGAACTAATGAACTATTTGGCACCACTAGCCCAGAATCTTTTACGTTATGGTTTTTGTGTTGTTCATTCTGTTTGTTCTCATCTGAACTTCTATTCATTCCCAGATGTAGTATTTATGTTTGCATTATTATTATCATCATCATTGTCATTATTATTAAATGTTGCAATGGAAGTGACCAATTACAAAATTAAAATATACTAATTTAATTCAGTAAAATTTCTAAACCTTTAAAATATGTGCAAAATAAAATTCTAATTCTGATCATTGTCAAAATTTAAAACTCGTTGTTGCCACATAGCAATATTCCCACAAGATTGTATTGCTAGTTCTGTTGTAGCGTTTATAAGTAACCTTTACACAATGCATTTCAAACATGGATCAACCAGCATCAGTGACATTAGTAAACATATGTAAGAATCTTACCTTGTGGCATTGATCTGTTAATCAGAAAAGCCAATACACATAAAAGAAACGTAAACATCTTTTAGCTAGATGAATGCGAGTGCAGTCACAGCTGAAGAGAAGCAGTTAACCTTTGAGTTACTCTGAACAGGTTCATCAGACAGATATTGTATATTAACTCCACCCACCTATTCTCATTTACTAATAAAAACAGGCTCTCAAAACGGTCTATGTTACTGGATTACTATGCGATGGAACTTTTGTTGACAGTACTAATAATTGATTCATGGAAATGTCCAGATATACTAGGTAATTTCATGGTATATTGTGTTAAAATATATTACAACTGTAAAATCCCATTAGTCAGACAGATTTTTAATTGGATTGATGTTATTAAAGTTACCAGGGTATGACTAGTTGTCTTATCAGTTCCTTTTTTCAGATCATGTTTCTCTGTGTTGTTGGTATGGAGAAGGCTGTGTAACACTTTATTCCTGGTTTTGCATTAACAACTATGATGTCTTATTATGTAGTGAATGCTGTGGTTTGGGGACATGGGTGGATCCCTGCATTCCAAAAGTTCCTTTAACTTGTGTAACTCAAATGTGTAACTCAGAGACTGTCGGTTCTGATCCCTGAGGTCCACTTTACTGCAGAGTTTAGCTCCAAAACTGATCAAAATTGATACCTAAAGCCCTTCAAGATGATCAAGGATGGCAGGAACTTAAAGCTAAACTTTGGTTTGGAGCTAAAAATGAGTTCAAATGAGGAAACTGTAATGTAAATATTACCATAGCATTACAGAGAGATATGCAATGTGAACTGATTTTCATCTAATTCATTCAACTGAGGAAAAGACTGAGGTAAGACAATAGTAGCGAAACTATTATGTAAACACAGTTACATAGAGAAATGCAGTGTGAACAGAATGTTTCTTTTGTTCTATTGTAGAGTTTATAAATGGTTTCTTCAGCCTCAAGGAAGTACATTTATATTTACGCATTGAACTGGCAGACGTCCAAAGCAACATACAGTGTATGCAAGCTATACATTTGATCAGTAGGTGTTTTTTAAAAACCTAAAAAATGTAAACCCACAGGTTATACAATATCCATACTTTGACACCATTATATTCTGAAGCAGTTATTTCAATTTCTGGATAGTTTCTGTTTGAAGTTGATGCTATTATTTGTCCATATATAGCCACTTAAATGTAAGTCTTATACTTTATAGGCATGATACAGATTTCTAATAAAATATTTTTCTGTTTTGTAACCCACTAATAAATGTAAAACATTATAATGCCATCTGCTGGTAATAATGTGAACTGTGGATGACCAACTGTACGTAATGGATGAAATGTGTTTGACACATTTCACACACACTGCAAGTCATGAACACACACCTGGAGCAGTGGGCAGCTATCCCTGCAGCACAAGGGGAGAAATCGGGGTAGGCGTCTTGTCCAAGGGCATTTTAGTTGCTACCTGCCGGCACTGGAATTGAACCAACTGTTTACAAACCCAGCTCTCTAAGCAGTAGAGCAACTGCCTCCAATAAAACACAATAAGTCACTTTAAAGTTAAGAAGCCTGTAATTAGGAATGTGATTGATTGAGGAATTAGGAATGTGATTCCCATTGTTAAATAACACTGTTGGGGCAGCTGGATATATAATAAGATTAATTGGTTGTTTACAAAATAAGCATTACTTGCATGGTTTTAATTTTACACTCCTTCCCTCACTTCCCTTCCCTTTTACATACAACTATTTTTAAACTGTATATTGTTAAAAACGCCTGACTGACAGAAACTGAGGACAAATTAAAAAATGTGCTGTTTATAATGCCCCTCATTGTGTAACACAAACTGACAACATCTGTCTATGAAGGACAACTGCCTGTACCATTCATTGAACATTAGAGGTTACCTCACTAATAACTGTTTACCTTTGGGATGACGCAAGGGAAGGGGAATTTTACTTTTGCCATGTACAAGGATCTCCAGTAAGACCTGAGATTGAGGGCAACTCAATAAATAATTTGGCTTTCAAAGCCACAAAGGCAAAAAAAAAAACATTAAATCTATTACACTGATACCTAACATACACTATCAAAAGATCAATACAATTATTTAGTAATCTTGTTTGGAAATTCATTGGTGAAAAGACTTAATATTTATAATTCTGTATATAAAAATATTTTATTGGGAGTTTGTGTAAGTTTTAATTAGGTAAGAAGAATAAAGCAATGCTCATATGTGACACATTTAGTAAAATTTAGTTAAAATAGGTTGAAAATATTATTTCAAAATCTAATTTTCTATGTCTTGTGTGCAGTCCATCAGAGGGCAGTGTAACATCAGGGCTTTCCTGATGTCTTTTTGGTCTGTTTGAGGTCGCTTGAAATATTACAGTAACAAGTTCATCCACTGACAGACGCATCCATTGATTTCTAGGGGCAACACAGTTTATTTTAAATAATACATAGTTTATATTTACGTGCCTATGGCACTAATCATCCATCCAAATGAATGACAATCTAATTTTAAAGCAAATTAAATGTATTTTAACTTTCTGGTCTTTATTCTGGTCTTTCTGTTTGCCTTCATATACTATATGTTTAGTATTTTTAAAGCAAGCATAAGTTAGCATAAGAGGTCTCCAGTCATGACAAAAATGTGTGGCAGGACGCTCATCAACTTTTAAAAGGGAAGAGAAAACAATTCCAATGTGTTTTTTTGTTAATGTCAAATGGAACAGATCCATATTACGATACAAAAACACTTTTAGTGAACTTGAGTCGCTAAAAATCACTTTGACAGCAAGTTGTGAGCTTTGGAATCATGTGTTTGCATATGCTACTTACAACTTAGCAATAGTTGATCAATTAATATTTGGGGCCACTGTATGTGTATTGAATAAATAAAAGGTATAATGTTTAAAAAGTCTTACATACCAGTACAGTAGAATGTATGTGTCTCTAAAGTTCCTTTAGTACTTGAGTAGGTCATAATAATGGCTCTGGGCTTTAGTTCAGACATGACTGCGTTTGATGAAATGGCAGATTTTCAGTCTAGGAATTACCCATCATGCCCCTGTACCACAGTGATGGGAAACTGGATGGGTCCTTTCAGAGTAGAAATTTGGTCTGTATGAAACTATTCTCTGAAGGGATAATCGTACAGAAGAACATGCTGACTATGATGAGGCATTCAGTTTAAGCTGAAACAGTAAAAAAGACATCTGGTTAAACTAATGTACCTACTGAATTGTTGGACCATGACTTGAAAGGAAAATGAAGTCAAATCTTACCAGTGCCTTAAGTCTCTAAATTAGAACATTAACAATTTTTTGAACAAAGGAATACATTAAATACAAATATAACTAAGGAAGAATAGTTTTGTTGTGTGTGTTTTATTATGCTACATCTCAAGATGTTAAGTTATGGTCCATTACTACCTGTGAGTTAAAGCCGGAATCTGTAACTTTATTTGTTAATAAATGAACAAAATCAATTACTGTACAAGTACATAACTTGATTCACAATTGTACATCTATAATAACGATTTACAATTTCAGCTGTTGGATCTGATTTCACAGGAAAGTTTAGTTTCATTTTTTTTTTTAACAGAAAGTAGCAGTTTCCACTATTAAATCACGTGTGTGTGTGTGTGTGTGTGTGTTTAAATGGTGTAGTGTTTGTATCTTGTTCTTATAGCAGTGTTTAGAATTTATACTCATTGCCCATGTTAGGAAAATAGTTCCACATGTACCTTGCAATTTTATATTTTAAAAATTGATAGAGGCCATGTCTATTTTTGATTTATGATCTATAATCTTATTTTATGATCTGTTAAATATAAACATAGCTGTAAGTAAATTTTTCCCTAAATTGTCAATAATAAAATGCTTTAATAAAGATACAAGCTTCACATTTAAACCTCCTATGTTTTCCCCATAGATTTCCAATTGCAGTGGATTATTGTATGTGTTTTGTTCATTTTAACAGACTAAACAACTTACAATTATTTTCTGCAGCATGTAGCATATAGACAAATATTTTGTTGTTGTTGTTAGAGCTTCAGTTGTGTTACTGTAGAATAACAGGTCGCTAGAAAACTGATTCAACTCAAAAACTGTAAAGCACAGTTTTAAATCAGATCAAAGAGAATGTATGAGGAATTATATTCACAGGATGTTTACTGTACTTGTTTAAATTTCCCAGTAACTAGTTTTTCTTATCAGCAAAACACCATTTATTCACGTTTCAAAAGTAGGTTCAAACCTTTTAGTTTAAACTACTTACAAAAACTGTTCAATCAAAAAAAATTTGTAGTAAGCAAATTCGCTTCCAGCAAATTATCTGTAAGTATGCAGATATTTCTCTGTTTGCGGGTGCTTGTTGTTGTGGCGGTAATCGATGATGCAACATGATTAGTGGTGAACATTCCTTTCTGAGGGTTTTTTATTCCGCTCCTCCAATGTATTCAAGCACATTTGAATATACAGCTTTTTGAAAACTCTGTAAAACCCATTACATTTGTCCCCTAGAAAAGATTTGGGTTAATTTGGCAAACACAGAGTCTCAGCGTCCGCAAGAGTGCTATAGAAATACAGAGAAGAAACTCTGAAGGATATTTCAAGAGAGCAGAATTTCCTGAGAGAGGACATGGGAAGAAAATTGCTGACTCCAGTTGCTGGGGCAGGGACTGGGCCTTGGCTAAATCCAGTGGAGAGATATGAAGACTTTCTAATTTGCTTCTCCCCTATTTTAATAATAGCTGTGCATAAGTAATTTATGAAAGGCCAGCCAGCACTGGGCATGGGAAAATTAAACTCATTTTATCGTAAAGCAGGTGGATTTCTATTTATCATTAGCATGCATACAATTTGCACAATGTTATTTCTCCTACTGATGGAATGTAACCAAATAATGTATGAAGTCCTTTTTTTTGGCTTGTGCACAAGTGAAATTCAAAGATAAAAGTGCCAGCCGTTTGCAATTTTCTGTCACCCCAACCTAATTCTAGAAGCTCCTTATTACAGCGCAGATTCATTTGCTCGGCGTTAAAGTGACATTAGGATTCAGATCTGATGAAATGCAGGGCATCCCTTTATATCATTAGTCACACCCCCCCTTCACTATCTCCACGAATTTGATTCTGCTATAGAATTACAAGCACTAGAAACATTCTCAGTATGTTATGCACTGTGTGAATATTAACACTGTAGCCATTAAAAACTTGTTTTTAAATCAAATGTGCATGTATTTGTCTGTTATGATTTTGCCAGAACACATGTGGAATAGGAAAAAGTATTAATTCAGAATATATATGAACCTTGGACATAAGCAGATTATGAGCATTTAGAATGGTTTGTTATCATAATATTCTGCACAGCATATTGCAAACTTGTGTTGGGCAGTTTAAACATGCTGTTGAAGATCATAGTTAATTCTGCTGATTTATGGTAATTCTGCGGCTCTATCACACGTGGCATCAGAGACGCTAACAAGCTTAGCATAAGCCTCTGCTGAAACCTTATGAGGTTTGAATTCTGTGGTGCAAAATCTCACTTCAGCAGAAATGGCACGATTCTGACCCCAAAATTAGTGCTGCTGCATATATTTTTGCAAGGAAAGGTAGTCTAGCCATTGCTTGAAAATGCTGTTTTATACATTTTGAGAAGTCCAAATATTTACCATAGTAATCACTGCTGAGCTGAATTTGAACATTAAAATGTATCTTATTTAGGCAAAAATGAGCAGATAAATCAGTTAAAATTGATGTACATTTAATTTGTAAATGTATTTTTTTAAACATGTCAAAGTAGCAACATTCACTTACTATTGCTTATGCTTCGTATACTAACCTTAGTATTAAGCCTCAGTTCCTAAATCCTTCTGTCCTAAATGACATCAGATCGCACAGTGTATTAGAGGAAGATGTACAATTAAACTTGATTTTTATTATTTGCATACTGCTTATTCTCTTTGTGTGGCCACAGGGAGTGCTGGACCTATCCCACATATCTGTAGGCAGGGCAACACCCTGGACAAATGACCAGTACATTAAAGGACTTACACACACAGACTAACAAACTCATTCAAGCTTTCTCACACCACCTATCAAGCTAAAATACCATAAGCCACATAGCAATGCCATAGCAACTGCCTAAAACCAATAAACAATTGCATAGCAACACCCTCACGGCCATCCAGAATACCTTAGCAACAACATAGTGAGGCCCTGGAAACAAACCACTAAAACATTTTTTCAAAGTCCACTCTTCCAAGTAACACAAAAACCCAAAAATAAAACAAACAATCTGATCTTTGAGTGGTTAAAGGAACATATGACAGAAATTGGCATTAGGCCTCTTCTGCAAAACAGAGACAAAAATGCAGCATGTGGCCATATTTCACCCTGAAACATAATTTCACAATCTTAAACCATTTCTCCTCCTCATTTCCCATGTGTAATAATTCAATACCAGGCAGAATTGTCACTTGTAGCAGGTTACTTGAAAATTTCATTATTATAAACTCTCAGTATTATCGAAATTATACATTTGGAGCTGTTACAGAAAAGCTTCGCAAAAACGAGGGGAAAGATGAGGACAGTCTCATCTTATTAAAAGAGATGAAATAGTGGAATTAGCTTCAATCTAATTACAAGCCACACTATCTAATGTAAAAACATGCCTGTTTTTTACTCTCATTCATTTGGACTAGTAATTAGGTTTGGCCTCTAAAATGCCACCCTTTAATCATCCAAAGGCAGATGTGATTTGCAGGGCAATTTAATCTTGCTTTAATGAAGAACTAATGGATGCATTGCAAATTACTTTTTCCTGTACAGGAGGGAAAAATCTATTTCCTGCTTTTGAAAAGATCAAGAGTATCTTTGATAATAGCCGGAGAGGGCCTGGTCGCTTCACTGCATCGAGCCAACAAGCTCTTTTACTCGACTCACCATTCAATAGAAAGGGGGCCACAATTAGCAACAAAGCAGTGAAAATGCATCTGTACACCAGAATTGCTCGCCATAGCTCAAGCCCTCAGCTCCCAAAGCCTAGTTAGCGGCAGGGCTAAAGTGTCACTGAGGAACAATGGACTGTGATAAATTACCCTTCCCCTAAAAAAAGATGTACAGCTAATTTTCAATTAAAGCTAAAAATGCATCGCAGATTGGAGACAAATTGGAGCACAAACTAATATATGCTCACTCTGCCATCCTCTCCAGTTTTGTCTGATTGTGAAAAAATAATTATCTTCTTTTTTTATTAAGCAAGACTGTTTTATGGATTGTACTAAAAATATAATGTTTTCGGACTGTCAACATACTGTAGTGCAACGTGATACAAATGTTGAGAAATTTTAAATTGAGTTAATCTAATAATTATATGATGTTTTTTTGCTTGACAAATAATTGAAAAAGATCTTAAAGTCTTTATTAAAAAGTCTTCAAAGCCTTCAACAACTATATCTGAGTAAAATATTTGAGCTCATAATGTATTTCAGCAGATATAGGCAATGTTAGAATTCTGTGTATGGGAATGAAACAATTTATAAAAAGTAAATTATATATAATCATTCTAGAATTGTATCTAATAATTATACATTTGTGTTATACAAATATAACAAGCATCTTTGCATACCAGGAGATTTTTTATGACAAAAGGAGAGTTTAAAACTCCAAATAAACAGACAGAATTCAACAAATGCCATTGAAGGTGCAGATAAATGCAATAAAAACATTGCAACCATGAACAGGGCTTGTCCAAATGAGCCTGTGAGTATCTTGGTGTGTATGCGTGCTTCCTAAAAATGAAATCCTAATAGAACTTGGGCTTAACCAAGAAACAGCCAGCCTGTATATCTGATTACTGGGGCCAGTAATTTCTTTTTTAAATAAGGGAAAAATTGGATAGTATAAATGAAATTTTTCTGTCAAAGTGCAATGATGGTACCACAGGAGATAATGTATTTTTATAATCATTCATCAGTGGTAAGAGTGCTCTGGCTTAGCATAATGGAATTCGTAAACTGGTTTAAGTCTGAACATGGGGGTATACTATCAGTCAGACCATAAACGCTTACATGGTGGTGTGCTGGGAAACCCAGTCAAACATTTTTACTGGCACATGCTGTAAGTTATTTGCCTGGAGATTTTACACATGTGGGATGGGGATGATTGCAGGGCATCAAATATTTATTTGCAAAATCCTGCACTTCCGTGTTGTACATTTTATATTGAATAACATTTGCTGAGAAATTTTACCATTAGTAAGCACTCTGCCAAATCAAGTCACCCAGACATGAAGAGCATGTTTAATCCACAATTCATAACAAATGTGAATATGAATCCGAGCTGTATGCATAAAGTTAATTTAATGAAAGATTCAAAGGCTTACTGATGTGCTTATTTAACGTATACACAGTTAGGTAGCTACTAATGTACAAAAATACTATTTCATACATATCTTAGAAATACATATTTCTAAGATATATAACGTATGGTAAAGACAACTATAAATACACTGTTATTCATATTATATAATATTAACAGACCACAGACCAACTTAAACTATCTTTAAAATAAAAGGTCAGTGTGTTATATACAGTATTCTTGTGAGAACCTCTAAAACGTTAAACAATTGTGAATTTCACCACTAGATGTCAGTAGCAGATTTCTCTCCTTCTCTCATGCATGATTCAAATTAATTTATCAATTAGTTTGCTTTGTTTAAACTACATTTTATTTGAGTCGTGCAAAAACATAAGAGTAAAACATTTGCCTGTTAGAAATGCTAACTGAAGAAGATTATGTACACTAACTGGACTCAGGTTATCGTACCTTCTATTTATCGTTTGTAGATGCTATAGCATATTATTCAGCTTATTCAGCTTATATTACTTACAGGCTCAGACTATTCATTTACAAAATGTATGGGCAATGGAACACAACCAGAAACTCTGAAGCCAGTATTCTCTTCACTTCAGATGAGCGGTCTGTACAGCAGATACACTAGACGCCCCCCGGAAACCTCTGCTGGTCTAATGGACATATTCAAAGTTGTATACTCCACAGATGGGAACTCCTTTTAAACTGCTTTAAAGCACCAAATTTAGCCATTTGTAACTTAACTATAATTTTGCTGTAGGCATGTAAAAAATAAAGGTAAATAAGTATAAAATACAAAAAAACAAAAGGGTAAACAAAAATAAAAAGAAAGTTTTTAAAGTTGTATTAAACACTTTGTAAGCAACTTATATCACAATGTAATTTTAATGTAGAAATAATGTAGAAAATAAAATGATAATGTAGATAAAGGATATTTGGTCTGATTGATTATGTTCTTTGAAGTAACATTAGTATTTAATGTACACAGTAGGACAAATATTATTGAATTGTAAAAGATAGTGATGTAAGTTTGTGTCCAGTTTCAGAGTGATGTAAGCATGTGTGTGCAGAACAGAGGGTCATAGTAATAAATATGTAAGAGATATAGCACTGGCCTCTAAGTTAATGTAGCGTAATGTTTGCTACATTTTGCCCCTATGGTTACATTTTTTAATAGTTTGTTTAGTTTTGACTTACAGCTTTTACACAGATGTCTTCAATTAAAAAATATATTAAGTAATAAAAATAACAGGTAATTTTATTAAGTAATAAGCAGTGGGTTTACATGCTGACAACTTTAATGCATTTGATATCTTTAACTTTGTCACCTCTTCTGTAGATGTTTTTACATGTAGAAAGTTGGGGGGGAAAGTATTATATTTCTTTAAACATCCAGCTGCCAACGTCTGTTTTAACTCATGTGAAAACTCAATTCATACCACTGTCTGTATTCTATGTATTGCTTAAATAAAAATCCCTCCTTCCTCTCCAGGTGATCCACAATGATCTACAATCACATGCCACTTTATTACAGAATTGTTCAGTTTTCTCCTTAAATAATGAGGTAAGTTACTATGTTCTCAATGCAGCAGGAATTACAG
>JBAJNP010013568.1:0-11971 GCA_036877545.1 Yasuhikotakia modesta | reverse complement strand
CTGATGCAAGATACACCAGATCAGATTGTTGCTCAGTTTTACGTGTTTGTAGGGTTGAGATTTTGTCCATAAATACCGCAAGACTGACATCTCGTGGCTAAAACGAGTCCCGTTCAATGCGCGTGTTTTTTGCACACATCACTTATATTAACATTCACGTTTTCCCTGTACAGCAGCTGATTCGCTCAAAACAAACATGCAAAGATGCTGTGAAGTTTATCTTACAAAGTATTAATTTGATATTTTTATATTTAAGTAAACTTTTATTTTATATTATCCCCTATGCACCTTCTCTTCCTCATTGTCTTTAAAATTATTTGTGTTATATGCAATACATAATGCTTATATTTATGTTGCATGAATAAAGATTGAGGAAAAAACAATAAGTTACACAATTGGTGCATTTGCTTTATTTGCCACTAGATGGAGTAAATACGTCAAAAAAAGCGCTTAGCTTGACCCATGAAACGTTATATGATGCATTTCTTTACATAACTAAATGCTTCAACTAATGTTAGTCTTTCATGACTATGGCGCTATGGCTTAAAAATGCAGAGCATTGGCAGCTTTTACGGTGTAAATAAATAAACACACGCACACGTGTGTAAAAGTGAACATGAGAAAGCAGAGACGCAAAGTGTCAAATAAGTTCCCACGAGAACGAGCTCCAGTCGTGTGTCTGCAGCCGGAAACGGTGGTTACTGTGGGTTGAGTTTTGCGTAAAGCTCATTGCATGTGCCGACACACATGTGATCTCGAATCTATCAGATAATGCCAGAATACAATGTTTGCTGTGCAATTTCAGGACAGCCCAACATGGTCTCGTTCCTCTTTAACAAATCACAACTGAAATCTCGCACTGAGCCCTTGTTTTTGGTTTCTTTTACCCATGACTGGTTATCAGGTAACAACATTTACAAGGTCACCAGTAGGTCAAACTAGTTTCTGAAAACCTGCAACTGAGAGCCATTAAAGCCACTTACGCAGCTCACTATTGTGAGATATGTGCTATTTTTTTGCACGGCAGAAGTTGCATTAAGATATATAGACTAATTTTGTCCTATCAACAAACTGATGTGAAACATTAAAGCACGTTTTGTGATGATGCCTTGAACTAACATGTATTATTATATTTAACAGACTATAACTACAGCAAAAGACATAAGTTAATAATTAATGTAAAACATTTCTTTTCACACAAAGGTCAGTGGGTCAGTTATGCAAAACAAAGTAGGTTAGTCTTGCAACAATTACATCCTTTGATGCTTTATTGCTGTACAGTTCTGCTCATTTCTTCAGCTTTATTAAACTATCAGTAGTTCTGGGATCATGAGAATTATAATGGCTGCATCGGTGGATTGCACTGATCTCTATTGACTCTTTATTTGTGTTTTCCTTCTCTGTGGAAAATAATGGTCTGCCATCGAGACCCTGTGTATTATTGAAGGCTCTTGAAAATGCCAGTAATCCCTCTGGGAATAAGAGTTTTTTCCTTCATCCTTTGTGAGCCAAAACCTCTTTTGCATAGTGAAAATAAACAAGAGTTACAAACAGTCATCTATCCCTCTATCTGTCTCATTATTGCACAGCTGTGCATATGTCTAAAGATTGGTTAAAACTAAAAACTTTGATAACTACTTAAGTTCATCATTTTTTATTTGTTAATTTTCTATAAACCGTAATTGTTACAGAGCACAAAACTAAAAAGTTAGGAAATTAAACAGATTTGTATTATTTCATATTACTGGATAAATGATTAGAACTATTAGGAGTGGTACGTTTTAATAGATTCTTCGATGCATTTATTAGGATGTCATTAAAACATTATTAGTTTAATGATGAAAGCTGAAGGTCAGTTTAAAATAAGAAATCCATGAGAAGCTGCGATAAATGTTAATATATTTGTATACGTTGCATAGACATTGTTAATACATTTACAATATATCATGCAGTTTTTGTTGGATTTTTGCAGATTATTTTGATTAACGACTAGAAAGAAATTTCTGGGAACCACATAGAACCAGTTACATAAGTTTGACCTCAATATAATGACAGATTACGTCTGTGATATGGTTTAAATTACGAAACATCTATTGTCACGCTAGAACAATTACTGGATGCGTACTGCTGAGTTCAAATGAGAAATATTAAACTAAATCGCTCACAACATTTAACCAGATCACATTGTTGAAACTTCCTTTGTGAAAATTCACCACTGCAGTTGCAATCAAATAGTGTTTCAGCTCCAAAATAATGATAATATTTCCATTCCTTATTTGTTCCTCAGCTACAACTGAACAATGTCTCGCATGCAAAAGACAATAACTTATTTTGTGTGGGTGCAGTGTAGCTGATAGCACAGCTGTTTGTAAAAACAACATCTCAGATCCCAAAGTAATATTTTTCATTTTTTTCTGATTTACATATGAACACAATGTTTTAAATTCTAAAGAGAGCAACTCCCTTATCTCAAATTACAAGCAGAATTAACCTAATTCCTTAAATCATATGCAAAATGATAACCTTAGTGTAACATGTTGTCCCAATGTGATCCTGTAGCTCAACTGGTAGAACGTTGAATTAGCAGCACAAAAGTTTCTTAGATTCTCACACATAATGATCGACTGTATAATTTATTTTCTGGATAACAGTATCTGCCAAATGCATAAATGTAAATATATATCCAGGCTTTCAACAACACAATGATGGAGTATCTTTCTACAGTCATTATCATACGTATAAATCTATTACTCATTAAGGATTGACCCATTGGGTCAATCAGATTTCTAATGCATGCTAAAATACCTAACAATTACATGCACACAGGTTGTTTTAATGTGATTAATCACATCAGGTTTCCATCGACTCCCAGAAGCTTTGGAAACCAAGTGTTTCCATGTTAGCGTTTAAATATTTATTCCTTATATGGCTGTTTGTGTGTCTTGGCACTGCGCATTTGTTTGTGGTCAACAGTTTCATGGTCTTGCGGGATACAGAGGGCAGGACCGGAATGTTCTTGTAGCCTAATTATTGTCATAAAAACAAACTAATTCTGCGCACTGCCTGTGGTTTCGTTTGGCTGGCTTGAACATTCATGAACTCCTAGCCAGAGTGATTAATCACATACAAAAGGTGCTGTGATAACGTTCTATATACATTTACTGCATTCAAATTGGTCTGCTTGCAAAAACTGCCTAATTACACAAATAAAACACATCAAATTATTTATTGTTTTCTCTAAATGCTTTTAATTAATAATCACGTATGTAACAATTTTATACTGGGTAAAAGTTCCCATACAGAGAAACAAGCCATACACAAATCACATCTTTACATGTATTAGACAAAGGTGAATCAACGGTGATGTTTTCACATGCATAAACAAACAAACATATCTCAACAGATTGCTGAGCTCGTCTCCAAGGCTTTTGACCTAAAAATAACATCATGTATTGCACCATCTCTCTGGGTCATTGTTGCCAACATTACTCGAATTTCTGCGATAGAAACTGATCAGAGAATTAACATAGTATATTGTTTTTTTGTTACGTGTTATCTGCATTATGCAAAATGTATTACACTTTAAAAGTTTTCACATTCAAAGGGGACGATGCGTTTCAGGCAAAATATTAGTATTTGTATACACAGTCAGGGCTTGATGTGTGTGTATGTTTGTGTGTGTATATATATATATATATATATATATATATATATATATATACACAAACGTACACACACATATATATACTCATCTATTATCCATTCCTGCACGTAGTATTGTGTGTTTGTGCGTGTAATCAGCCAGTGAAAGCCTAGAAAAACTGCATCAGTATTAAACTGAGCATTTGCAATAATATAAACATCATAAGGGCCACAATTACAGTAATATCAATACAGTAGCCTGGCAAAATAAACAGTCAACGTTACAACAATATAGCAAAATTAAAAGGCACACATTAAGTAGGTCCCAGAACCTCAACGGGAACAATAAACAAGGCTTTTCTGAAAATGATTTGTTAAATGAAGTAGCATAATTTTAAAGTATAGCTTTTGTTTTACAGTTTCGTTTAGCTGTAGTGCAAGCTTACAAAAGCTCTAATGCTACCAGGAGAAACTAGAACCATGATGAAAACTAACGCATTGTCACCTTAAACCGCTACCCTAAGAACAATCACAGTCTCTCAAAAATAAATTGAAATTAGTTTTATATATTCTGTTAAGAAACATAAAATAAACCCCAGAGCACCACAAGAAGGTGATACATGTCACAAAAACTTAACACAAAACCTAATAACCTTAACCTCACATCTACATTAGGTACGTAAGGGAGAAAGCTACAGACTCCGTCTACGGCTAAGTAGACAAGACTAAGTACCAAGGCACTTCAGAACACCAAATACAAACAGTTTTCTGATGTGTTCTAGAGATGCAGAGCAACAAACTCTGACCTCAGAGACAGCAAACACAAAAGGCATGTTTGTATGAAAAATAATAACATGTAAGAGTTTACAATTACAGTCGTGTTATCAAGGCAAAGATATGAGAGGCATTTTGAAGAACGAGTTAATGCGGGGAGAGCTAACCGCTAAACCAAGAAAAAACTGCTCCTTTTTTCAATTTGGTCTACAGAAAATATTGAGGTTCAATTTGCATCTTTTAAAATAAAGTGCTTTAGATGACAGATGAGCTATATGTTATTATAGCGTCCTTGTCATAAAAATTGTGTATTTGGGGAATGTAGGGAAAAGTTGAGATTATAAACAGAGGAACACGGGTTAAATATTAATGTTCCAAATCATAAAACGGATGTTCTCCAGCTACAAAAATTAATGCAACTTTGTTTTGCAGGTTAAAAAGGTCTAGGCAAAGTTCAAGGCAACTTTTTAAGGCAACAGCCCTGGCAATACATTTCATCTTGTTTTATACAAACAGTTTTTGTATGTAAATATTCAGAGCTGCACGATTAGGTTGCAAATTACTGTTTATATCTGTACTGGGTATATTACTGTAAATATACTGTAGTTATTTAATATATATATGTATGTGAAACTTTTACAGTAACTGGCAAGAACTGCATCAGAAGACATATGGTGATATTAGGCGATGTTGATTCTTCCAAACACATTTGAACCAAGTAACAACCCAATTTTAAAATATATATTAAAATATAACAAGCCTTATAGGAACATATACAAACAGGTCGATATAAAGGCTGATAATACATGCATCAAGACACACACAAAGATGAAGGAAAGCAGAAAGTGGATGGATTGCTACAGAAGCTCTGGATCTATGTCGTCTGGTCCAAAGCTCTCAGAAGATCACAGCCCTGCAGAAGATGCAGGTTCCCCTGCAGTGGCACGTTTACCTCGCAGTCATATCGCGTGATCTCCGGAAGACAGTACGTGTCAAAAGATGGGCCCAGCAGTTGATTTATCAAACCTGTGGAAACAAACCAGTAACTTAGTAAACAAATTAAAGCCTTATCAACACTGGGTTCAGATGCATTGCAACTAATGTTGTGGTTTTCTGTGTGAGGTGAGAAACTGACCTCTGTGATTGGTCGAAGGCGGCGCGTGGTACTGTCTGTTGTTAGGAGGGCAGAATGACTCTGTAAAATGCTGTTTGAGATCTCCCGAGCTCCTTTTGAAAGACTGACCGCAGCCGTGAGACGCAACGACTCCATTTTGCATACATGGAAATTTATCTGTCGTAAAGTAACGAACAAAAGCAAAATTGGAGAATAAAGAAAATAGGAAAATAAGAAAGACTGGCACTCGAGCAAGACAGAGAGATGAGACATGTACCTGTGAGAACACTCGTGCTGAGAGATTTCCTGACAGAAAAAGCACAGTCAGCGGTCTTCATCCTCTTCATATCAGTTGGTTCATTGTGAGGAGCCATCTCCTGCGGAACGCACACATTACTCCAACCTTCTGACTTTGGTACACTGTGGTCTCCACTCGTACTCGAGTCATGACATCTTACCTTCAGGATATCAGGGAAAGAACACGAGGAACCAAACTCAGACTGTCTCTTCCGTTTAAAGCCGTTGATGAAAGCAATCTGGCCCAGACTCATGTCTTTCTGTACAGTGCCAAAGTTATCAAAGTACCTGAAAAGAAAGCAGCATACGTGAAATCTTTGAATTAACGCAACGATTATTCTAACAATGACTGTTTGGTGGTTTGTTCTAAACCACTGAGTATTAAACCTTTTAACTAGTTCAGCCAAAAAATCTTACCAGAATTGTTCCAAATAATCCCAGCATGTCAGAGAAGTGCCAACAAACTATTTCTTCAACATTTGCAGACATTTACAGCATGTTACGTGTTGTTTTTGAGCACAGAGGCAACAAACAAGATGACTGTCACAACAAGTATAATTTACTGGAACCGAAGCCTTAAATCTCAGCTTTTCTTAAAAGCCCTTTCACATCCTGATATTTCCTTACGAAAATGCAAATCTACTTACTAACCAGCGTACGTGTTTCAAAATAAAGCAGGTTTACATAACAGAACTCAAATCACCTTTGCTGCGGCAGCGTAGCAGTGAACTGACACGTTTGTCTCGGACCTCCTGTGCAGCCTTCATCCATGCGTCTAATTTCTGCGTGTTTGTACTGCGAGGGGGGGTCGGGGGTCCATCGGAGGCCTTGCCTGCCCTTCTCAGGAGAGAGCTGGACGTTGGGTGCAGTCTGGTAGGGCTGCATGCGGACCGTGTCTGGACATGCGTTGGAGCCGCTCTTGCTGTCAGAAGGAAATGGGCCCAGGGGCTGGAAGAGGTCAGCTATGCTGCTGAAACTGTGCTGGAGGGCTGGGCTCGGGCCTGGACCCGTCTCAGGCAGAGGCTCCTCCTGACAGATGGGGTGCAGCTGGAAGTCCTCACCATCCATGGGAATGTAGGGAGCCAGAGTCTCCAGGTCCAGCTCGTTCAGATCCAACTATAATTAAAGGAAAACTGTAATATCACTTTTAACACGTAGCTTAATTTAGAACATGACTGTATGGCTTATACGCACTGACCTGGGAGTCTGTGACATTCGTTTCCATGTTCTCAGGGGCAAATAGCTTCTCCGTCATCTCCACCTTTAGATCTTTGTCAAAGTAAGCTGGACTGCTAGGCTGCAAACAAAACAAATGAGGTACGTTGAGTAAATTTATCAAATGTCACAAAATTACATGTTTCAAAATGGACCCCATTTACTTTCTTAATACATGTATCTGGTCCTAATGTGAAGGATTAACCAGGAAACATCTGTATGTAATGGTCAGATATAACAATGATCAGTCCTAGTAACTTGTGTTTATCTGAAGGAAAAATGATGGAGAAGAAACATACTGTAGAGCAATTGCTGCATCTGCTCAAGCAGGGCGTGGGACAGGGCGTGGCCTTACCCACAGGAAGCACCTGGGGCATGGCAAAGGTGGAGGGCATTTTGACCAGGTTACCATCAGGACTGCTATCAGGGGGCGTGTCCACAACCCAGGATTGGCTGACCACGGGGAGCTTAGTGGACTTGGAGAAGAAAGCCTGTTCTTCAAACGGTGAACTTTCTGCAAACACACAATACACAATACAGTCAAACAATGCCCTTTACATCACAATTCAAGGGGAAAAAACAACTGAAACAGGAGTGGGCCAGACACACCCTAAACATCACAATGCATCACAAACGTTTAGTGCTTACTCAGATCTGAGCAGTTGTTTTCCTTGAGTGAGGGTTACGTGAAAATGAAGAGTTACATGAGTATACCCAGGTGTTAATAAGAGTCGTGTGCAGTTCTGAACCACCGAAAGCATTGTTGGGTGCAAACCCATCCCATGCAGTGATTTTGGGTGAAGGCATGCATTTTAAAAATGGAGGAATTAGTGAACCAATTACAGCCCATTTGTGATGGTAGTTTAACACACAAACACTGCCTGTTGCCATCAGCAGCCCTTTGAACGTGTTCCAATGTCTACACACTCAAAAAAGAGGTAGTGATGAAATCTGATATTTTTATATTACAGAACTTTATTCATAAAAAAAAACATCTAAAAATAACTCAGAGACAGTAAAAACGGTTTTGTGCTGAAGCCAATGCTAAGCCATGATGCTCATTAACTCTGGAGCGAAGACGTATTGCTTTCTTTATTTCACACATCGCAACCCTGCAGCAAAGCCAAGCTACAGTGCCATTGAGCTACAGTACAAAATGTCTACCGCAACATCAAAGCTTATGACCTCGGCAGTGCCCGTGTGTGTGTGTATGATGGGTTGTGATTCTGAGGTAGAAGAGCGAGAACCAAGGTAAGGAGCAGAAGTTCATGCATGCAGGATTGGAGTAGCCTTGTAATCGGGGTTTGAGGTGAAGAGGGTGAAGGAGTTGAAGTAGTGGCAGGTGGCGCTCTGACCAAAGTCCAGGGCTATGATGGCATCTCCTGGCATGGGTGCCAACTGGGCTAACTCCTCAGGCTCTGCCTTGAACTGGCTGAAAAGAAGATTCTGAGGTTCTAAAGCAGAACCCGCTTCACCCTGGCTGAACAGTTCTCCCGTGTTGCGCATGTGGTACGGCTTAAACAAAGACTCTGTCTGGTCCAAGGAGAAGATCACCGATTGCTCCTCAACAGAACTGAAATACAACATCAGAACAATCACACAGTGTAGCTGGTAGAACGTGGTGCTAGCGTGGCTAACATCAACGTCTGGATTCCTGCAGGATTTGTTGGTGTACCTCAGGATGTAGTTGATGCAGATAATGCACTGCGGTTGGGAGTTGCGATTGTTGTAGATGACGGTTGCCTGGGTCTCCACCCAGACGTAGCCCCCATGCTTGGCTAACATTCTGTACTGGCCACTCACCACTTGACCCTTATTACAGACTGCAGAACAAAAGAGAAGGAGGGAAAAGGTCACTAAATAGCATGATTATGTTAACCTGACTAGCCATATCCAGATATGGAGTATTGTAACTAGTATTCAGTAATACTAATTAAGGCAAATTTTCTACATGGTCATGTATCTATTTATTTCACAGCATTTTATGACATAAATGCAATTAAAAATGAAAAGCAATAATACAACTGTTGTCTTTGAAGCAACATAGTTGCCTTACTTGGGATTATGTCATTGGGATCAATTGTAACCATATTTCAAATCAAAGGGTCTAAGTACAATATTAGGCAACACCACAGACATTGATCCCAAATGGAGGCCTGACGTGTTTAAACCTAATGAAGCGAACCAGAGCACTAATCTGGATCAGTGATCTTGATCGGTGCTCTGAAAGGACATCAGAGGAACCAGATCAGAGGTGCTGCTCACTTCAAAGGCTTGTTAGCCGCTAATGCACCGGCTAATCAGGTGGGCCATCCTAAACACTAAGAGCTTTGGGGCCGTTACAGATGTCCCAGGACATATAATGGGATTGAGAGCCACTCATCAAATCAGTTTCCTCTAAATATACAAAATCACATTTAAAACAAGATCTGAGTTTTTGGATTTAGTAGGAACATTTTGTACTTTGATGAAACAGGAACTAATGTTAATGCATCTGAAACACACAACACCCCCTGCACTGGCTTTCTATAAAAATACTGTAGTTTGTTTTTAAAAACTTAAGACATTCTTTAAAAAAATTCTTGCAGTAACATTAGCAGAACATATTTCGACTGTAGAAATTTTTGTTATTCTAAACATTACAAAATTAAAGAAATGTAAAAAATAACATGTTTTTGTTACTTAAAATGTTAGCTTGGTATATGCTACAATGAACTCCAGCGATCATTTTTAAATCCCACAGAAAACGTGCTGCAGTGTCTGCAACAACCATTGAATTTATAAATATCCTTCAACAATTCCTAGAGCCCAGCGGGACATCTGTTTCCCTCCATCACAAAGCCCCTGGGAAGCGCCTCAGGTCTGGAGGGCTTTGAGTTACCGTTGACAGAGGAGAAACATGGACCTCATCCACGGTCATTTCAGGACACGGTCAAGATCATATCAAAATAATGTAATTATCCGAAACAGCTCTGATGTAATCAAACTGCGAGTCTCTGTTATCATCTGGTACGTTTGTTCCAACGTATGAAACGTGTTTCTGTCAAGTGTTGAGCAAAATCACAGAACAGCTTTAAATATTCTTCTGTCTGGATTTGTGTTCTCCATACGCAAGAACTCACGGTTTTGGTGGCTCCTTGTCATGTTTTCCGAGTCCAGAGCATGGCAGAACTCATACACAGATCGTCCGAGCAGCTCCTCCGGCCTGTATCCGATCAGGTTACTCACTCTGCAACAGAGACAGACCAAGAAATTAAACGAACGGAATTTAAACTAAAGATTATTTAATTATCCATCAAACTGTGTGTGTTACGTAAACCTATGGTGCCATTATAGAATTACAGCTTCCATGTTCCTTAGGACAACGTGTGATTGCATTAAGCCATTGTGAAGCTAAAGTCAAGACTTCACCCACCGAGATTCATGGCTTTTGATTACATCTGGTTAAAACAATCAGTTCTCCTACCAGACAAACTTACGCTGCTGGCAGCCAATGTAAACGGCTTCTTCAGCTTAGTGAAAACAAATGATTACAAGCAGGGCTCTTGTTTATTGAAGTTATAAATCTCTCTCACACAAGAGAGTTGTATTTGCTCTGCTCGATGCTTATCTTTAATGTCTGTTTCCCATGCAACTCACCGACTCTCAGGACAGAGAGTAGCACTTAAATATCAACACATTGTCTATGACAGTCGTGTTTGTAGTTTCTCCATGATGTTGGCGGTGCAGATTAAAGACTGTCCATCAATTCCAAGAGCTTTGTTGTTGATGATGATTCATATCTTTACAGTGGTGCTTGTTCTAGTGTTAAATACACAATACAAACTCATGCAACTGTTGCTCATCACTTTGGAACTGAGTGATTACATTGATGTTGCTTATGGAAGCATCAAATATTCACTAGAGGCAAAACTATCCCAGAATGCATTGCAACAAGCGAAATGAAAAATAAAATTCATTTAGTAGTTCAGTACTAAAGGGTATTCGTAAAGTACAGTTGTCTGTATCCGTTTAGGTGATGTTTTTAATGTAATATTAAAATATTGTGTCTGGTTTCCTGTGCACTTTGCATGAGCAGAGCTAAGTCAGTCACTTATGATATGGTCTGTTTCTCTCAGACAGCAGCTGCCTGTGTAGGGAATCGCTAGGTTTTGAAACACAGCCCATTGGAAACCTTCATTGTTTTCATTGTCTTCTCATTTTCTTTTAATGTGGACAGGTGGAGCGTTTAATGAATTACGCCTGGTAATAATGAGCCTAACTGCGTGGTAGCACACGACTATCATAGAGCCCAGCTGAGCTCAGTCGCCACGAGGCACATCTATTTCTAACAGGGGCCTGTTTGCAGAACCCATGGCTGACCAGCCGTTCAGAGCTAGTTCACTTCCCCAGGGCAGAAATGAACTCAACTGGCTTGTTGTGCAAGTCAAATTGGAGAAACAGATTGTTGTCGCTTTCAAGAAATTGACTTAATCTAAACAGAAAAGCTTATAATCACTCTCTATTACAACACACATGGATAAAAACACCGGCAGTAGCACAAACGGATTATGATAAGCATTCTCAATAATGACCTTCGCAACTCATGAACGCTGTTTACAGCATTAAGCATAAGCAAACAAACTGCATTAAATCAAGTTAACACACCGTGTGTCTGAAACACGTTTTGAGATTCACTTTATGGTGACTGCGGGCTTGTAAGGTTTCAAAAGCCGTCCATAGTTCATGTACTGAAGTTCACCTGCGGTTACATCATTTATTTCTAATATCTAGCTTCTAAAATCTAATCTTAGGTAGATATTTATTTAAGTGTGAACTTGTGCCTAACTGACTTACATTTACTTCACATGTGACCTTGAGACAAATGGGTTTAAATTACTTGGTAAAAATGATTGTGTTAGCTCTGGAAAAAAGGATGTTTTGCAAAAG
>JBAJNP010013567.1:0-11977 GCA_036877545.1 Yasuhikotakia modesta | reverse complement strand
GCCAGTCTGTCTCTTTTTAAGCCTTTATAACTCTGACACTTCATTATCAGCCTATCACCTGACAGCATGACAGGTCTAAGCCAATCAGAATAGCTGTTGATTTGGGCAGCAAACAGGAAGTCGATAGACTGGTGCACTGTTATCTGCTGTCTTTAATACACTCATTGTAATGTGACATGTTATGTTCCCCTACGCTTATTATTACTCTGCAAAATGTGATCTAAACACAAACGTCCCATAAGGCCTGTTTTATTAGCGTTCAGTTGCTGACGCTGTAGTTTTCATACTTTTTGTCATACTTTTTAAAAACTTTTCAAACTTTTTACTTTTTATGTTCAATAACAATTGAGTTTCAGACTTTATCAGTTAATAATGAGCAGATGGTTTTGGCTGAATGAACAAGTTTGAATCAAAGTTAAATAATTACTAGGAAACCATGTGAAATTTTAAAGGAATTTTGTCCAGAGGCAAATGTCAAAGTCATTCTGTGTCATGATATAAATTTATATAAAATGAAAAATGTTAGTTTTGACAGGAGCTGCATTTCCACAGGCAAATGGAAACACCAAAACAAAAGGTAAAACTTAAGAATTGAGGCAAGAAAAATGCAAGCAACCTTTAAAACTAAACAGGTAGAAAATGGATTTATGGAGTAACCGAGGGCAGTAGAAACAGTGGGATGCAGTCGCCTCACATTATGAAGTGAACATGCCTTCAAACTGTGATTTTAGAAGGTCTAGATTTCCTCCAAGATACTAAGACTAAGACTGAGGCTTATTGAAAGTCAATCACTGACAGGTTTCTCCTCAGAAAAAGACAACATTGGTTCTCCATGTGTTGTGGTCCCTGTGCACCAATGTATTTTGAAGCACCAGGCGTTACACTCCTCAACCAGAGTTTGTTTTCAGAACCAACTGAAGTGGGCTTCATGTTTGATAGTGTGAGATTTCGTTGCAGTAGTTTTCAGTAGATTACATGTTCAGACACCATCTTGTACTGACATTAGGTCCATGTTTGGTCCAGAAAGCAAACAGCCAAATCGCTCTGTACTGTCATATGACAACAGATTTTCAGCTGTGGGAAAATTTGTCAATGTAGCCCTGAGCAGAGAACAGGAAGTGACTGAGAAAACGTGGAAGTGACTGAGAAAACTTATCACCTGCGGCTCTCTGAGTTTATTGATTTTTTGTGTTCATTTTTTGTATTGTGAGGGCCATGTTATGCATTTAAAACACTTGTAGGAGCCCAATGCTGTAATTATGTGTTGCATTCTCCAAACTAATGAACATTTTTGCGTGTTTTACAGATTAGACTCTCACATCCGACTTATTTGAATTCAGCTCAGAGAGAGATAATGCTAATGTATCTCACAGAAATGCCATTAGAGACAAAATAGCGATACCGAATCAATTAATGACGAAAATCCGTCAGCATGTGGAGCAGATGAGCTCTGGTTATTCCCTGTGGGTAGACTCAGCACATTCAGTGTCTCAGTGCTGATTTATCACATATGAAATAATGGTGTGTTTTTGCCATAAAGAAGAGTTTGGAATATGCAGTTTGTACAGTTTGCTTTCTGTTGACTCAAACAGTTTGTTTTGGATTTGAAGCTTTGCAGTCACACCAGAAGATGTGATTGTTAGAGATTATTTCCTCTACACTGATTATCTGAACTATTCGATGTGATTTGATTTGACTGATTGTGAATGATAAATTTAAGATAATTTAAGGTTGTATAAACTAAAATGGTGTTTTAAATATTCTGGGAGTGTTATTAGAACATTATTTAAACATTTTTTTAATTCTGTAACATTTTTAAAACTCACTACTTAAGAATGTTTTTCATCTATGTGATATTTAATGATAAAAAGCCAACATTCTAAAAATGTTACCTGTTAGCTTGCATGTGTGTCAATGTTTAATGCATCTTAACATAATCAATATGTGCACAATTCTGTAGAAGTTTGAAGTTTGTTTACTTAGAGAATCCATTAATTTTCCGTTAATTTCTTATCCCAAGTTATCCTCTGACGATACTGGCCTTATTCAGGGTAAATGCCATATTTAACTCAACATGAATGAAAACAAGACTGTGATGGACTGAGATATAATCCGTTTAGTGTGCTGTACTGTTCCTTTCTGTCAGTTGTGTGGCCTACAAAACATTTGAAGTCCTTCCAAAAATATCCAGTGGACTGCAAATCATAAAGCCGTCTATCCCTTACAGCCTCGATTCATTCATGTTAAATTAAATATGGCGTCTAAAGCCTATAAACCTTCATCACTGGTAGGTCACTTAATTCATTTTACTCCAGAGGGATTTCCTGTATAAATGTACCCAAAGCTGCTTTGAATAAGTGTCTGCTGTGTAACTACAGTATTTACCTGCAACACACAAGCGGTCGTGCCTGAACAACAGGGTCTGTGGATGCAAAGCTATTTCAGGTGCTGTTTTCACTGTACAACAATTGCAGTTAAAAAGCACAGAATACAGAAGAGCAAGACTTTGTGCTGCAGCAGTGACATGGATAGGAAAACATTGTGTTACTGTATTTCAGAATAACACACATGCTTTAAATTTTGCATTTATGAACTGATCTGGACCCACATTCAGTTCATATCTGTCTGTGTGTTTGTGTGTGTGTGTGTGTGTGGTTTTATGACTAACTAGTGATCACGACAGTCATGGTAGTCATGGTGAAAAGGTTTCTCAAAAGAACTACTGCCCAGCTAACGGTTTTAGGTGGTAAGAACACTTCCCTTAATTTCATTAGGTATCAAAAATGTTATTTTTTATGTTTAGGAATGTTATTCAAACAATTTAATTCTGCACATTTCACAAATAACATTTGTGTGATATTTAAAAAAGATTAAACAAGTTTGAATGTTTTTTGATAACTTTAGGAGAACTTTTAGTGAACATTAGCCAATGTTTTAAAAATGTTCCCTGTCGTTAGATCATAATTTTTCCATAACTGAGCATTACATTAACACCCGGAAGATTAATTTCCCAGCGAACACACTGATGAATTATTTACTGCAAGTGGACAGTATACTGTATAATATAAGGATATGGATGAATTGAACATTAGAAAGCAGAAGAATTTTACATAATTCCATTACTGAGATCTTTATGGATTCTGCTGTAACGCTGAACTGAATAAAAGTGAGAGAGTAAAAGTCATGGCACAGAGCTTGAGTGAAAACCTGTTTAAGCACCTCATTAACCTCCTCACTGCTCCCAGTTCTGCTCCTCGCATCATCAATGAGCCGCATGGGAAGCGAGTTCAGTTTGACAGGATACAAAGGAGAGGCTGTGCACTTTAGAACATAGTGAAGCCTTCAGTGGGATCTCTGTCTCGTTCCGCAGTGTCCCAGCTAACAGGGATTGTCCTCAATATGTTTCCTAAATGTTCTCAAAGTTATCAAAAACATAATTGCAGGAAAAAAAATTGTATAACTTTGTTAATGTTACATATCCTAAATAAAAATGCTATTCTTATGTTTAAAAAAGAATTTAGTAAATGTTTAAATACTGTTTGTATAACCAAGCAAAAACAGTAATGCAGTATCTAAAAAACTGGAACATTAGAAACCTAGAACATTCAAAATAATATTTTTTAATAAAAAAGTTTTTGTTGTTACTTACGTTAGGTAAACGTTCTTACAACCTCATATTGTTAGCTGGGTTCTGTCAATAAATGATAAACGCAAAGGCGACATGTTTCAGAGAGTTTGGCCAAAAATGCAGAATTATCACTTTCTTTCTATTTCTTCTTTTTTTCCTCCAACAAGCTGTAATTAACTTCAGAGAGGAGCTGTATGAGCAGTCAGGCATATTATAGCTACATGAACCAGTGACCCTTCTGCATGCAGTGGCATTTGCTGAAAATACTTGACAGCGGAAAGTTGCTTATAATGTAAAGTTACTAAGTTCACACTAGTATGTTGTGAAGCTGATAAACTGAAGTCAACAGCTTTTAAATGTATTTATTTGTGTTTAATTTGTATGCATATGTCTTTAACATCATCAGCGTTTGGAAGGAGACGTGGTTTTAAGGAGCCTGCTAAAGAAACAAGAGCTAGCTTGCTATTGCTAGCCTCTCAAAAATTGCCAACCCTGTCTTTAAGAGAGTCATCAGACCTCTGATTATGACATTGGGTCATTGCTGGGCGTCCAAAATCAATGGGCAGCACAGAGAGAGAGCGCAGAGGACAGGTGAATCTGCCAGCCAGTAGCAGCCAATCGATAGTCTGTATTGTGTTTAAAGAGAGAGAAAAAGGACATTGGTCCGGTCGTGTCTTTTGTGAGATTCACAAAGGCAAGATTAATATTGATCTGTAAAAGAATTCTTTAAAACTTAGTCTTTAAGGCCAAAACGTGTTTATATCTAACATAAAGACAGTTGGGTTCTATTTGTAGTCCTTAACCAGGTTGAAGAAATGTTAAGTTGTTTTGCTTTAGCTTAACAGGCAGAGGCGGCTGCTAGCAACACCAAGGTTAAGGGTTGGATTCCAAGCAAATGCATGCAGTGATAACATGTAAGTGTCTTTAAATTAATTATTTAATGGTATTAAAGCATTTGACAATTAAATGTTGTTGTATACCTCCTGGCAATAGCTGTGAGACCCTGTCTTATATTGCCACACGTTGTTTACCCCACAGAACAAAATACCAGTAATAAGCAATGCAATTTTTCATGGGAAAATGGCTTTTTGGAATTTCTAGGCTCAGGTGGAGAGGAAAACAATTGTAATGACGTTCCAGAATTGGAATTTGGAATGTGACATTTCTTCCTAATAGATGCGTGCGTGTGTTTCATGCTTTTCTCTTCTTGTTTTTCTTCTCTTTGTGTAAACGCAAACCGAAATGAAAGCGTTTAATATATAACTGAAGGACAGTTTTACTTAGCAGCTTAAAATATCCATCTAAAGCAGGGTTTCCTATCCTGGAGTTTTCCAGCCCCTAAGGGGTTGTGGATGTGGATGTAGGCTGTCTTCACACTGCAGAAATAAGACAGGCCTCTGCTGCTCCAAATTCTGTGTACAGATTAAATGCTTCATAAAGGATGTGTTAAATTATGCAGACTTTGACCCTGTGACCTGCTGACCATAGTGTAGATGAGGTTCTGCTGTTGTCATGACATCCAACGGTCATTTTTTGCATACACGATAATCTACATCGGTTCCTGTGACTGATGTACAGTGTACTGCTTGTTTGTGGATTCTGTGGAAAACCTGTGTTTATTTTACCCTCATGTTCTGTTGAAATTCATTTGACGCTTTTTATGTTTGGTCCCAGAGACCATAATGTTGTTTGTGTAAAAATAATAGTAGTCATTTTGAAATGGACCTGTTATGTTCCACTCAAATCTTTTTATTTGCTCCTGTGACCTTATTAAACCCCAGTAGATGGATATTATTGATGCTGTATGTCTCTGTATTACCACAAAGGAGGCTTTCACAGTATAGTGTCTCTGTTTAGACTCAGTTGTACCGAAAACAGAATACATTTTAGAAGAATTTCCTCTTGGGGCTAACAATTTTGTGATGTTATCAGGGATTAGGGAAATTCCTGAAGTTTCACAGGTAATTAAATTAAAGCCTAATTAATTTAGGTTGTAAGGCTTCAGTTGACAAAAAAAGATTGGATCCCCTCATCTGCAGGTGTAGTATATCCAAAATATGGACTAGACTCAAATAACAGCTTGAAAACTGCAAGGAACATTTTAGTTGTCTTAAAATGTAGCCTAAAGTTTATGCAGAGTTTGTGAGTCACATGTTTAGTGAACCAGGCCTATTTATCGCTGATTTAACCAACATCATTTGTCAAAAACTCTCTTTGTAAGTCCTCCAGCGTCGTCAACTCCAGTAGGCATAAAATTGTGTTTGAAATTGATGAACGCTGTGTTAAAGGTTTTTTGGTGTCCTACAGCATTTTACAAGCAAAATGAGTTTTTTGCGAACAGTAGTGCATTGGGATCTGAGTTTATTGTTTGTTTATTATTTGAGCTTATTGTATTTTCAGCTTCGTTTCAAAAGACACATTAACATAAATTGCAAATAGTGAAACATACAAATTAATAGTTACATAATGTTTCATAATGATGCATACAAATAATGTTGAATTGTAATTGTAATCAAAGAGTTTCCTTGCTTATATTGTGTATAAATATCTGCATACACGTTTGTTTCAATAAGAAATCACTGAGGTAAACTGATGTCCCAGTTAACAATTTGAGGTTGTATGAACGTTTTTCAAAAGTTTCCATTAAATAACTAAACTATCGCCATTTTGAAAGTTCTGGGAATGTTCAGATGTCCAGGTTTTTAGATGTTGTAGCAACGGTATTGCTTAAATATCGAACAATTTTCTTTGCTGTGAACATATAACAAACTGCTTAAGAATAACGTTTATAGGATGTCTGATATATAGAATTAAAATGTTCCACTAATGTTACAAGAAAAATGTTTTAATAGCATTTTTTGTCAACGTTCTTAGAACGTTCCCTGTTAGCTGGGGTGCCCTGAAATAACTGTTGTTCCGTAGCCGCTGTTGATTAAAGGGGTGAAGCACAGCACTCACTGTGTTGATTTGCAGAGATATGGTGTAATAGAGGCTTTCAGCTGGAGGTGATGGAGTGACATCTCCATTAGATGTGTGACAGAATGATTGACACGTGTCTTTCAGGCCTCACGATAATGACCACGACCATGACAGTTCGCTGCCGATTCTGTGATTATATGTGATAAAAATCACATTTGAATTCGGACCTGATGAGTTTGTGAGGTTATGAGGGAAAAGGTTTGTTTATGCGAGCATGAGTTTGTGTGTTTTTCTGTACTTCTGTACTGAAGGCTAAATGTTTGTCATACTCTTACAGAAAGCTTTGTGTGAAGGTTGCCTTCAGGGGTAGGTTAGAGGATGAAGTCATCACGGCTTGTCTGGTATGAAAACAATGTCCTCACTAAAATAAATGTGTGTGTGTTCTCTGGGTTCTTTTGAGAAGATGTTAGTTGCTTGACAACACTAAGCAAACAAGGTAAATTATGTTTTGAAAAACAACTTCTTTGGCAGGGTGTTATAGGAGATAATTGATATAGTAATTATGCGTAGCTGTATTTAAAATATTAAAAAAATATTTTAAGTTTAGGAAGGTAAGAAAGTGTGTGTGTGTGTGTGTGTGTGTGTGTGGACAGATGCTAATTGGAAGAGAATTCCAGAAGATTATTATATTGAAGTGTACTGACAGAACTTTCAGTTTCCATAGCAATGACACAAAACTTGCAGTCCAGTCTCTTCATCTCACATCTGGTTAAACAGAAGACAGCGAATCAGTACCACAATATTCCAATTATCCAATTCAGTCATCCTTGTGGTATCGTTTCTCTTATTCTCAAAACCATGAGCAGGACCCTGTATCAGTGAAAGTTTATGAAGTAGTTGCTATTTTTACTTAATTTCATGTAGCGTCCCTTTGATATTTCTGCTTGTAGCTTTTTGTCCAAGAACTAGTGATGGGATTTAACACAAGCAGACAAATTATGTAGTTTCAGACCTGCATAAAAATGCATCTAAATTTTTACGAATAACACTCAAAATGGTGTTTAATGGTGAACCTATTATCAGACGCAATGTAAACCTGGTGCTTTGTAAACATGATGTTGTGTTCTGATAATATGCTGTCAAGTAACCTCAGCCAATCAAATCTGAGCTTTCTCAATTGAGAAAATGGATTTCCAATTTTTGTGTGCCATACCCGACCCCTGAAAACTGTGTTGACGTATCCTGTGTGGTCAGATGTTTCCAGGTCAGTGGATGAGATGTTAAGAAAGATGTTTAGGTTGTCAGTGTGTGTTCTGAGCTTCACTCATTATATACACCATTACAAAGCAGCTCCCAGTTGCAAGCTTGCGTCGGTCCCCGTGGCTCCTGCCTCCTTCTGTTTTCTTCTCCCCTGACAGATGACAGAAGCTGGGTTCAAAGGAAACAGACTGGGCACAGTGGAGAGCTCATAAGGCTGGCACCAGGACAGTGGAAGAGTGATAGAGTTACATAACACAATCATCTCTCTCTCTTTCTGTGCCCGGAGGATGGACTCTTTGCCAGCCTTACCAGCAGTTTCCCTCCTAAACCCTTGTGATTACGTCGCTTCGTGTTTTTCTGTGTTATCATAGCTGCGACACGTGGGTGCGGCGCTTGAAATATACTTAAGCGATACAACTGGGAAATAGATTTGGCAACGGTTTGCGTGACGTCTTTGTGAGGGCAGAACAGGAAGCTGGGGGATTTTCAACCCCCTGATTTTGCATATGTGTGGGCCAAAATGGGATGTCCCACTTTTAACTAGTAAATTGTTGTTTTGTAGAATCTTGTTTTTAGGTAAACGTTTATATTATAAGGTCAGCAGGGTTGCCATGTCCATCGATTTTAAGCAATATTAGGCCTGTTCTTAGTACAAGTTCTGTTACAGATATGAGAAGTTCTTTGGGCATGTTTCCAAAATACTGTATTTTAAATAAAGTATTGTTTATTTACTGTTATTAAAGTAATGAGTAAATTGTACAGCTAATTCTATAATCAGTAAATTCGTGAGCATGTAAATACTGTATGTAAACAAACCTGTCATTTTAATCAAGACACATGTCAAGATCTGCTGACAGTGAAGTAGATCTCTGAGCCTGAAGTGACTTACATGTAAATGAGTGTTGATGGGGTGATGAGCAGTACTTGATTATTCTCTTGTGTCGTTGACATTAGAGTCTTTGGCATTGTGGCGAGACCCAATGCGATGAAAGCACTGTGGGTTAGATGAAATTACAGGGTACACATTCAAATCACAGCAAACCTGTAGTTAGGCTGATTGCTAAGAAAATGGAAAAAGTCTATAATTTGAATCCAGCATGTTGCACCGCATGTCCCCTGATAATCGTCTTAAATCTCTCGAATAACAAGGTCATTTCTTATTACAAAGCCAAAATATTATGATGATAATGTCTGAAATACAGTATAGGGGAAACAACAGAACAATATGCAGGCAGGTCTGTCACTGTGGTTTTATTATTTTATCCTGCATAATTTATTGACAGAATGCTGTAAATACAGACCCTAAGGGTTTTGAAACAAGATGGTAGAGACACATATTGCTGCAGCATAAATACATAATACTACAGTGAATAGAGCATGTGAAGTGTGTGTACATGTGTGTGTATGCATGTGTATTCTTGTGTGTGTGTGTGTGTGCATGTGTGCGCCTGCTCACATGGATGGGGGATGGAATTTTTCTTCCCTAGCAGTTCTACTCAACCTCTATTACGGAGCCCAAATTGAAACCCCATTCTTACTTTATCCACAGAATGGGGCAGATGAAGAGCTGCGGTGCTGCGGATCGAGGGAAACATTTCTGTTGTGTGTGTTGCTATTGAGGTTTTTCTGCTTCCCTGCTTCTGTTTCCACTGTTTTCTCACCAAAACTGCATCCCGTGCAATAACCTTCAAAGCATCTCCGATTACTTCATAACGTCTTGTTGCCCAAAAAATCCAGGTTGATGACACACCACTGGAGAACAAGGCTGTTTACATCGTTTTGTGCATAAGCTGTTTGTTCACTGTCCCTCGTGTTATAGCTGCAATTCTTTCAATGCAGTATATTTAATCTCCTTTAACATTGGATTAGCGTTCCCGGGAAACAGCTGCAGTAATGGGATTAAAGTTGAAGGAATGAAAGTCACTTACAGCAGGAGATGGAATGAGCTGGAAGTGTTTCTCCATTTAATGTGGAGGGGTGAGAAGAAACGTTCCTCAAATCAGCAAGGATCAGTTGAGGTTGAAGGGCTTCCATTAAGGATGATATCATTGATATGCAACAGATTAAATTAAGTAGAGAGAGAGAGAGAGAGAGAGGTACAGTTATAAATATTACTATCTGACTTTCGGAGTGTTTTTTTTCCTCATTGGCTCCTAACAGCAGCCAGACACATATGCTGAAGAACATATTTAAACCTTTATGATTTATTCTTGGACACAGGAACCCTCTCGAGTGATTCTTCTGGAGAATAATAGTGAACTGGAGCTGTTTGTTATGTATATGACGTGGCTTGATTAACACTCTTTATTTATTCTTTATGGGTTATGCTGCCATGACCTCAGGGCAAGGTTACAGAAGACAGCTATAGATCCACAGTACGGCAGGCAGTAAAGGGCTTATCAGTCAGAGAGGGGGGGTATTTGCCTTAAAGGGATGTGTATACACATATGTATATACATCATATATATGTGTGTATTTGTATGTGTACTGTGTGTGTGTGTGTGTGTGTGTGTATATAGACACACACATATATAGAATACTATGTAGAAAACTATATATATAGTATTATTTATATATTTATTGTATATATGCGTGCCATAAATACCCTTTGATGTGTTCAGATGTGACGAGCAGCAGACAGACAGATAGTAGATAAACTTTATTCAGTATCTGTGGCCACTCAACCCTCCAGCCTTTCATATTTAACACACACTGAGTGGGAAACTCACATTTACAGATCGGAGGTGCAGGGAGGAGCCACTCATTAATACTGAGGAAACAGAGGGTGACTCTGGCAGGCAGAGAGGTAATTTCACACCTTTCACCTGCTGACATGAAAATACAGACCAATACTCACTCAATTAAAAGAAGCGCCGACCGGAATGGAAACGGCGCTGAGAGAAAAACCTTTCTCTGTGGTTAACTGGCACAAAACAATCAACAGGAAGAGAATAAGATTCATTTTTACTTTGAGACAGTTAGAATTAAAAAACTTCTCATTTAAAATGATGAGAGTGTCTATAGCCTGTGCCTTTACATTTATCGTGCATATTTTAGATTTTATACTGTAACATTGCAATTTAACAGTAAGAATTTGGCTCTCTATCGCCACCTGTGTTCAAATAGTGAATTACATGGTACCCGTGGAGTTGTTTTCTAAATGTGGATGACAAGTTTAAATTCTTAACAGGGGCTGTAGGAACAAGCTAGCCAAAAAATCTTCTCTCTGTTTACAGAAGGAAATTTCCCTTGAAATTGGCCCCGCTGCTCAAATTAATCTTAATTATAAATTTACTGTTGTAAACCTGTGTAAGCTAAAGTGATTGTGATCACTCTGTAATTGATTTGTGTTCATTTTTATCCCAAAAATATACAGAATGGAGATTTAACGCTTATATATGGCATTATAAGCCTTTTATCCTCTTGGTCTATCTGAACCAAACAAGCGATATTGATGATCAAGTGTCAAACAGATCCGTGTATGTCAGAAACATCATTCACACAGTATCTCCTGCCAGCCTGAATGATGTTCCACATTCCGTCCACCTATATCCTGACGTATGACTGCGGAGATCTGTCCTCTGTCGAAAGATTAATATTTTATCTGTGTCAAGAACAGGGAATACTCCTGACAACGTTCATCAACTTTAACACTTATCATTTTGCATCATCGATGCTGTGATAGCGGCAGGACTGAATTGTGTAGCTGCTTCTTTCTCTTCCTCTCTGTCTCTTTTCCTCTCTGTCTCTCAGACAGACAGGAGAATTAGGCCCTCGTGTTGTCATTGGAGTGAGGTAGAATGGTCATGCCACAAGTGATTATGAGCTGGCTGAGGTAGCGCATTCTGGGACCTGTGAGGCCTGTGGGAAAGGGCTCTATGCTTATTTTGTGGTTCCACAGATGGATTGGCCCCGACGTGACTTAAACAAGCTCTGTCTCCGTGCTTTATGCACTCAATTACCGTGTATGTGTGTTTATGGCTGTGCAGCACACACACAGATCTCTGCGTTTCAATCGTTCAGCAGTTACTTGCATTCACACACACGCATGCCTCATAATCTATAACTTTTGTTCCTTATCTGTTTTTCTTTTGTATATCTTTCTGATAGCATTCCTCTGTTATTTCAATTAATGGTTCTTCGAAGTTATAAAATAATGACCATACAGTC
>JBAJNP010013566.1:0-11793 GCA_036877545.1 Yasuhikotakia modesta | reverse complement strand
TTTAAGTTGCCTAATAATTATGCACAGTAATAGTCACCTGCACACACAGATATCCTCCTAAAATAGCTAAAACTAAAAACTACTTGATATTAATGAGTTTTTGGATTCATTGAGAACATGGTTGTTGTTCAATAATAAAATTAATCCACAAAAATACAACTTGCTTAATAATTCTGCACTCCCTGTATAAAACATTAATAATGCAGTTGTCTAATGTCTAGCCCTCCTGTGGTTTATGTTCTAGTTTTCCTGTGGTTGGGGGTCAGACAGGAAGAGGTTAAGAGGAAAGTGAGAGCAGGACACATAAAACATCAATAACCAGATTTGGAGCCCTGAACCTTTAAGAGGCATGTGAAGATACACTGCTGATCATTATTCACATCCACTGTTTGATATTAAACACAGCTGCTCAACACCTCAGAATATCAATACCTTTGACTGTCCAATTAAAAAACAGATGTTAAGTTTTGTTTACGTTTTTGTACACTAAATTTGAACTTAAATTTATCTGCACTGAGCAAAGTGATTTCTTCTTAAAACACTAACAAAAAAAACACTTTTCTTGCAAATAACATGAGAGGCATAAAAAATAAAGGAACATTTCAAGGCGTGACTGACATTAGAATGTTCTCTGAAACACCTCAGGATTGGCATTAATGTTCTGGTAAACACCTTAAAATTCCTCCTAAACTTCAACTATATGAAACTACTAAAACTTGAGCTGAAATGAATGTAAAACTATTAAAGGGTAATAAAAAGTAAGTGATTTATAGTGAGTCATGGCGTGTGTGAGGCAAACCTGCCCTGCAGGGTTCAGAGTAAAAATGGGGCAAGCAAGTCAAACCAGGACTTCCAGTGGACCTTCAACTGTGCTTCACGTCTCATGAGAAGCAGTTTTATGGTTGAGGTGTGAGGAAATAATTAAAGTCCTCTCAATAACCATTAAATGCTTCTTAGCATACAGCCACTTTAAAAGTAACCTGCAAATTCAGTCTAGCCCATGACAATACCAGGCACACTGACACATTACAGTATACAAATGTCAAGTGTATAAAAGGCATATGCAAATAGCCAGATGTTGTGATGTTTTTTTATTCTAAATGGCTTTAAATTGCCATGTCCTTTTAAATGAGATTTTTATTAAGTTCTAAGCACTGACATGCAATTAAACTGAGCACAAGTGTTTTACAAAATTATTGACAACACAAAACAACTGAAGGAGACGTTCAGCCTGCAGACTAAACGATTGCATCTTTCAGATGATGTGTGTGGCCCACCTGCAGCCATACCACTCACCCTGTTGGCCAGTTCCACTGGTCTACTGGTTAAGAAGGTGGGAACAACTGAGGTTAACCCAAGCCGAACGTCAGACAACAATACCCATACAATAAAAAAATATTTTTTCAAATATATTTCAAAATATACACAAAATACAAAAAAACAAAACATACAAATATGTTTTCGCTGGAAATAAATATATTTTTGACTCCAAAAATATTTTTTATTGAGCATCACTGATGCAAAATATTTTTAACATATTTAAAATATATTTTTCCACTCTTTGATACACTTTGAAAGTATGACGAAGGTCAGCTGGGTGTCCACTTCCTCCACAGACTCCACAGCAAGTTCATTTGACCTTATTCTCCCCCCAGTAGACAGCAGTAGGTGACAGACAAGGGGGAAGATAAGCTTTTCTAAAACAATGAGCTACTCCCAATGTACCCCCTTCACAGACTCTCATGACTGGAGCTCTCATGCCCTCCATAAATACAGTGTGTGAAAGTCAAAACCCTAAAAGGAAGGTTATGAGAAAGATTTCTAGTGTTTAGTAAGTGAACAGATAGACCGCAGTCACTGCAAACAATGGTGGATCGAGTAGTTTCCAATACCAACTCTCAGGAAAACTAAACGCTAGGTTGCAGATACAAATACAGTGGTGAACAAAACAACCAGCAGTATTTAAATTACAGAACAGAAAGAAGTAAAATGAAAGCTGTTTGGTTTTCGCTTTGCACAGTTCAGTTTTAATAGGCAAAACACAATTATGTGATGTAGTCGTCATACTAAAGCAAAACAAAGCTTCAAAAGAGGTTGTGGAAATATTTGCTCTTTACAAAGGTATAGAAGATAAGATTAACCTTGTGATGACTCTATAAACCGTGTGTCCCGGGATATCAGTTTTCTGTCAAGGGTGTCATAAAAACTAGAAAGGCTTATGTGTCAGCTTCTCATCAGATTATGAGATCTTACGCAGAATGATCTTTAATAGGCAATCACTGTGAATTCCATATCACTGACTCAAAAGCCTGAGTGCCCTCAAAAGAACAGAGTGACAGAATGGAATGCCGTCTGCAATAAGCGCGCTGCTAGTTTAGCGCACCTGTTTCGCTTTTTGATTAGTCTATATCTTCTGGCTGTTTTCTTTGTACCGTGTCAGTGTGTTCTGAGAGTTGGCGAGCTCTACGTTCGTTTGTCTCCAGCCTTAACAATTAAATCTTGATCCTTCTCTGCCCAGTTGGTGTAACGTTCGCTCTGTCCTTAGTGTTCACCCTTCACGGATAGTCACTGTGGATCTGACCCGTGCTCTGGTCTTCGACGCTGCTACTGACTACCGTCCTCATCTCTGTCCGCACCTCTCTCGACCCTGCTCCGCTCGACTATTCTCCTGCCTGCCGATTCGGATTCATTGCCCTCCTTCTCTCCTGGCGCTCACGGAGGCTGAGCGCTCTGCCCGGACTGGGGTTGGATTATTTGGGCTTTTTTGGATTTCAGAACTGAGTCTTTTTCTGTCTACGGACTGTTTATTTACTTTTGCCGTTGTTTGCCTGTGTTACCGGCTAATAAAATTATTTCTCTGCCTCATCCGCTCTTGGGTCCTTCCTGTCCTGACACTACCTGAAACCAACAAAAGATCCTTATCACAGTCATGCATTGCTGCATACATCAAACCGCCTTCTAAAGATAACAGTTCACAATAATAAAGATTTTCCCTCTCTTGGATGTGTTTGCTTGTTTTGCATAAAGTAGTTTTTCTCACTGACTGACCTTCAGGGATGTGGGGTCAGACAGAGCGAGGGCTTGTCTCTGTAGTTCAGCAACAGTCTCGCACCAATCTTTCGCTGGCTCTTCCGTGTCTGATTCGGAGACACTGGCGGCTCCTGCACCATTTAGATGGTGGCCTACTGGCTCACTGTTGCTCTTCCACTGACAATCTTTTCTTTGGACTTTACTCAAGTGAGAATGAAGATTCTCCTCTCGAACAGCCTTTAACCTTTTTAAAGACAGCAAGCCATTACAACTGAAAATTGATCAGTTATAGAAGTTGTAATTTCATGTATTTAAAAGTGCCCTACAGTGTGTATTACAAAAAACATGCATTATTAACAAATATGTTTATGGCTGCAAGCCATTACACTACCTAAAACATATAGTATAGCTCCTTATGTTGTTCTTACGATGTAAATGCACTACAATACATCGTAATGTAAAGAGTGATCGAACTTTAAAACATTGAAAAACATGTTAGCTTGTGACTTACAGCTGACCGCTTGATCTGTTCCTGCGCATCCCGTTTTGTTAAATCGGGATTTTAAAAGAAAGATTAAACGCTAGAGGTAAAGTAACTCCATGACGACGCGCTGAGATGTTTGACTGCTGTCAGTGCGCGCAGCTCTGTCTCTTAACTGGAGGAGGAGCTGTAGACACAAACACAGACACTAGCTTATAACTTGTAACGCTTATTACCGGTTTACAGTTAAACGTTCGTATCGTGGTATAAATGAAGTAACGTTTTATTTTACAGTTCGTGGCTCCTGTCGACTTTCAGTCTAACGTCTATCGCTTAATACTTGGGCGCCACCCACTGGTGTTTATTTTAACAGCTGTTTGCAGTCGTAGCAGAAAATTGTATCTAAATATTATGGATATATATGGATGAATGTCAATGCCCGTCTCAAATAACCGGCATTCAGTCGTTTGTCTGTAAGAGCGCAGCTGCTCCAATCCATCAATAACAGACAGTTTAACGCTCCCGCACAGAAAAATCCATAATTTACGTACAGAGGACGGGATTAAAATGTATGTAACAGTCCTCATGATTTCTAATGTTTATTTCAAGAAATGAGCAGCTTTGTGGGCGTCGTTTTATTTAAACTAAAGACGTAATATGTGTATCTGGCTCGAAGTTCTTATAACTTTTTCCTTTTCCAAATGTTTCATGGATTTACAGAAGTCAGAAACAATTCATTAAATATTTAACTTTATATAAACAAATAGGTTTTAAGTTGCCACAAGCACAGTTTGTGGACGCGAGCTGTTCGTGGTTCTGTAAACTCTCCATAACCAGTAATATTTACGTAATCGTGACAGCCCCAAAAATAACGCAATGCGTTTTTTTCTAAACAAAGAAACACTTTCTTTTATTGTACCTGTTGTTAATGAGTTAAGAAACTCTGTCCAGCACTTGAGGTGCCATAAGCTTTACCTTCGCTGGTCTTTTAAAAGATGGCTAGTAAATCTAAAAATGATGTCAGCGTCCACGAAAAACGTTCCCAGATCAAACTCGGTTTCTGCTTGTTATGCCCAAAAGAATCAAACTCAGGTTTAAATCCAACAAACTGATAGTGTTTAGATCGTCCCGTTTTGGGTATTTGACAGCGGATTTACAAATTACGATATATATATATATATATCCGTATACAGATAATCAAATATATAAAACCCAAATTTTGGTGCTCATCAATCCATATATGATCCATAAGCTCTTGGCATACATCCTGGTGGGAAAGGCTATCTATGCCTTGTCTACACTGCAGGAGTGAACTCATTCAAGCCTGCTGTGAACTACACCTCTCTCTCTCTCTCTCTCTCTCTCTCTCTAATTTTAAGACTCTCCATTCTCTGTTTAATAATATTGCCATGATATGACATTTTATATTACATGACACATAATCTTTATCTAGAGACGCTTTGTGGAAACGTGTGCATAGATTAACATTTGTAATTAATGTTACTTACACAATCTCGAGCACTTAATATAATTACAGTATGTAGATGATTTTTCTATGCGACATAAAAAATACAAAGAAAAATGCACTTTCACATCTTTCAAAAAAAGTGAAGTGTTTGTCAGTTACGGTTGCCCATAACCGAAATGTGACCTCTGCATTTAATCCATCTATTGTGAGGAGTGAACACACTGCAAGTCATGAACACACACACACACACACACACACACACACACACACACACGGAGCAGTGGGCAGCTATCCCTGGAGCAATCGGGGGTTAGGTGCCTTGCTCAAGGGCACTTCAGTTGCAAGTTGCAATAAACAGAGTAACTGATTGGTTACTCTGAACTGAAGCTCTCATGAATAGCAAAATACGGGCCATTGAAGCGTTAGACGAGCGAATGTCCGATCAACATTAAATAACATTGGTTAGTTTTTTTTTTTATTATTTAAAATGTTGAATAATGTAACATAAACGAAACAGATCAAGACAATTTTATCATCGCAGGGTGCATGTTTGGTTAGTATGTACCTGTTTTCAGTTTAAACAGCTAGAACAATTTGCTTGTAACTTTCTGAGACTCTAGGACTAACTTTTAATTTTCAAATTGAAAATTTTACTGGCCCTGGAAAACAGAGAAAAATGTTATAAACGGGTGACGTTTATTAAACTTTTACCTTTCGTTATACCAGCCCAAGAGGCTGGTAAAAGGAAATGCTTGTATTTTGTCATTTGTTCTGCTTTGCTTGTAGCATAAACTAATTGATGCAACTTTTACTCGCAATTTCTTAAATTTTTGTCTGTTCCTTTTTTTGTCCCTGATTACAAAACTCACCGATTTTGTTCACAAAGCGTTTGATACGTGTACAGAAAGGGGGTTTGTGCATGGGACATCGATAAATGCAAGGTCACGTGTCACTTTTTCCTTGCCTCATGAACTGATTTAGACTGATTTAAACTGTTTAGACGCGTTCATTGTACTATATTGTATTGATTTGCATAACAGCTTGCGGTCGTCTGTGTTTATTTGCCTAGTCGTTCAGTTGTCAAACCTTAGAACGAAGTGTCAAATCGTATGGCTTGGTCAATTTAATGATTTGGGCAAACGACTGTCGAAGGGCCAGCAAAGACTGTTATTGGCTCTCAAGAGATTCGAAGGCTATAGCGTTCAGCACCACGGACAGCAACTCAGTGCAAATGACGACCAGTGATCACTTTCATGTTGTTTAGCTTTGGGCGCTTGTGAGGCTCATATGTTGATCTTGAAAAGGTGAAATCGTGAAATCACGTGAGCAATAATTAGCGCTATAGATTCATATAAAGAAACACAAGGGGGCATAAGAGGTACTTTTAAAGAGAAAGAGATTTTGATTTCATCGGCACATTTACTTGCTATTTAAAACTCTGCATTCAATTCCACACCTACCAGCAGCCCCCAAACAAACAACACACACAAAAAATTTAACAATAACTTCTGCACTGGGCAAATACCTCTGGTAAAAGTAGGACTAACTCAAAACCTGAATAACTTTAATCAAGTAAATTCAGTTTGTAAATGTTTTTTTAAGGTTATTACAATTTTAAATTATTTTTCATAAATGTATTTACAAAAAGAATAAAAATGACTATCTGAGGGTGAGGGAAGTAGCATAAAAACTAAATAATACATGAACTCGAGCCCAACATTAATAGGCAACTACAGCTTCTGCATAAAAACAAATTTAACTTTATTATATGTGTGTGTGCTTGACAGAATAGCCTGCAACATTTTACATTAAGATTTTATGTGTTAACTTACAATTAACAAAAATAAACAAAAATAAACAGTTGTGCACATGTTGGTATTAATATAAACAAAAGTAATGAATGCTGTCAAAATATGTTGGTCATTGTTAGTTCATGTTACCTAACGCATCAGCTAATATTAAGAAATACACCCATATCGTAAAGTGTTACTGAACAGTTTATATTGTTCCCTGAAACATTTTTGTATTACAATCCTAAATAATGGAATAAACAGTTGTTCTTTTAACTTGTAAGCATATGTTAGATTTAAAAACAAAAAACCGATAACATGAAATAAGCATGAGTTCACCTGTCTATGTGGGTTGGTGTGAAAATGTGCCTGTGTATTCATACTGCAGTCATACAATCTAAATATGATATTTCTTTAATTTAGATTATGTCAGGATTACTGAAACCATCAAAATAAGGTGAGGTAATAAAGTGACCCATAACAGCTGAAAGACAAAATAAACAAGCAATTTTTTTTCACAATGGTTTTCACATGATACTTTTATAGTATTATAAATCTATAATGTTTTCACATAAAGTTTCAATTAACGTGTCATATCAGGTTAGATGATTATTAAATATGACATATTCAAGAACAATGACACTTTACACATATCTGTCCCATTTCACCTGACCGCATCCATTCAGGCACTAAAACTAAAAACACAGAAAGAGAAGAAACAGAGGAAAAAGTCTAAAAGAATCATTTTAGCTTTACACTACAACATTAAACGTCTGCAGCAAGAAGTACTTTTAATAAATAAAGATTTTAGTTGACAAATAAATCGATAATCTAACCCCTGTTTAAAATTTGTTTACATTGATTTTAAACAATTTGTTAGCATAAAGTCAGCTTGCGTCGTTGTGTATTCAAAAACACGCACAGAAGCCCATGAAAGGTTCCTTGAAGTACCAGAACCAGAACCAGTGCCTGCCTGGTCAAGTGGTCCTAAACATTTCACAATTTTGAGATAGAACTGTTGAACTGTTAAGAACCACTTCACCAGAGAGACAAAATCAAACCCTCACAACGGATCCGTCCCGATGAGCTCCGCAGCTCCGCAGGACCTCGTCTTCAGCTTAGTTCTTACAGAACCAGTTCTTGCACTTAAATAAGCGAGACTAGAACTAAACGAGCCAAGTTTAAAAACTACTTTTACCTCATTGCGTGACGCGCTGACACAAGTGCTAGACGCGACGCCAACGTTTAGGAAAGTATGTCCTGTTTAGAAATGAACGTTTTGTGGACCATCTGGTTCACATCATCCGTCCAAGATACATGCGTCCCAAAAAGCAAAAAATTAAATAAATGAAAAAGCAGAACATCGTCGCTGTGCTGCTCTTTTGGAAGTCCTCTCGCCTCACATGTACACTTGTACGTGTGCAGTTGTCTTTTATACCGCCTGATACGTGTACAGTTCACACTGGTCTTTTCATTCAGACTGGAATGGCGACTCTTCAGGTCCGACCGGATTTACTGGGTTGCCGGGGCAAGAAAGAGCGATCGACTCTTACATCTTACACGTGTTTTAACTCTTACATATATTATCTTAAAGATTCAGTTGATCACTACGTGATACAAACCATTCATGTTCAGAGTAGACTACCAACTTTAGATCCACTTGTTTATAATTATTAACATTATCGATAAATACTCATTGACTTATAAATAGAGAAACGCAGGTGTAGTTCATCGCATTACCTGTGAACATGTTTGACAAACACTTCATTAAAGTTTTTCTAGTATTTTATTAATGTAAAAGGTACTCCAACTGCGGTATTTTTCTGTAAATGCTATGAAATATTTTGCAAGTATATTATATATAGCTGAAGTTTGTCGTCACAGATGGGTGGCCTGTCACAAGAGTCATTCAACCATTTTAACCTAAACGGGTCGCATGCAGTGAATGAAACCAGATTTAACGTGACATTATTGTGAATTTAGAATAACTATTCTGGAATGTTTCCTTTTGTCTTTGTGCTTAACACGTGATCAAACCACAGTATCATAAATGTAACTTTAAAAGGTGTAACTTTATAAAATGCAAATTCTTAAAAAAAACAAATGTTAACGTTTTTGGCAAGAAGTTTATTTTTTTTTGATAATTCTATTTTGTATTGTTTGGCAAAAAATAAAATAAAATAAACATAAACTTGTATTGTCTTATCCTACTGACACTACTAACATAATTAGTAGTTTTTTAATAATGTATTTCATTTAAAACAGGTCTATAAAACAATATGATTGTAAAATCTCCTGAGGTGCAGTACAATTCAAACATAAGAGAATAACTAGTAGATTTACAACTACAACTAAAAACTGTTCTTGTCTAAGAACAAACCTAAAAAAACTAAGAAAAACGACAGACAACAATTGATATCAGTATCAGTTCTGTGTTGATAGACTATCAGTTTTGATAGTCACTCACTTGGTTTTCTTTAACAGCACCAATGTAAACATAGTATTTAAAGACATTAATATGCCATTACTAATATAGACATTAATATTATTAATGCTTACATTAATCAATGCCTTCAATGTCTTTAATGATTAAAAATACATTCAAGATGTCAGCACTGACACACACATATAAAGAACACTGGCTTAACACTACATACACATACAGTTCATATAATTAACAGATTGTGTTTAATTGAACTAAGTGCAAATTGAACTAAGTGCAAATAGTAACAAATATGAGTATGACAAAAACAATGAATTGTCATATATGATGAAACAGTTGAGGGGATAAAGGCACAATTTTTAGATAAAGGCATTTCTGAATTTTTCAAAGGCGGAATAAATGCACTCTCTTTCTCATTATCATATACAAATAATATTAATACTTTCAAAGATACAGTGTCAAGTACTGTAAAATCCCCTATTACTGTAAAATCACACAAATACATATTAATGATTCATGATTTACTGACAACATCACAGTACATTCAAATCTGACTGAAGACAAAATAACTGAGACTTGTGTTTTACTTGTGCTCTTGTTTAAGATTTAGGGAGAAAAACTTTAAAGAAAACTCTGTATGTCTTTTGTATGTATGCATGTATGTATACATATGATCTCTGAAGAACTGATATTGGCAGGAAGTGACAACAGGACGGCCTCCTCACAGTCTTGTCGGACAGGCAGTGAACTCGACAAACTTGCCATTCTAGAGAAAACACAAGATAAGTATCACTTTAATACTTCAAGGGTCAACATGGCTGCAGTTTAAGTTACTCATAAAGAAAGTAGGAACTATTTTATAGTAAATAAACATGTCTGCACAAAATATTAGTTCCAAATATTTACATCACATGCAAAATGCATGTTTACAACACTTCAGCTGTTTACTATCAGCCGTTCTTATGCTAATAACAGCCATGTGCATGACATATTGTTGCTTAATACAGTATTTACAGCTGACAAAAGTCAGACTAAAGTTTCTATCAGTAAAAATTCAATTTCAGCTAAAATAACTCCAGTTCATAAGAAAATACATATCAGCAAAATGCTTTTTTTAACAAAGGTTAACATTGGTACCATAGCTTGATGTTTAAAGTAGAATTTCTATTATATTTCTTATTATAATAGAACATCTATTATTAATATTTTATTATTGGACGCATTCATATAAACTGGAACATGCAAGTCACCAATCACAGCACAGGACATTGTGCATGTTAAAAAATAAACAGCACACAGTTTGCTCTTTATTCTTCTCACATACTGGCTGCAAGAAATAGGATTCATTTTGTAATTTTAACTGACACCACTGTTTATGAGTGAACAATACAGGAGCACTGATGTGTCCCTAAATGACTGGCACAGTCATAGATGTTATACTTATTTAAAGACAAAAAACATGAGTATGTTAACTTTGTGCTTCATACATCTAAAGCCCCCGGAGCAGTGGGCAGTTTTTACTGCAGCGCCCAGGGAGCAATCGGTGGTTTAGTGTCTTGCTCAAGGGCACTTTAGTTGCTACCTGCCAGTGCTGGAATCGAACCAGCAACCTACTGATTACAAGCCTGACTCCTTACAACTCAGGCACAATTCAATGCCATTATGAGGCTGGGAAGGATATTATCTAACAACATATTTAACATAATTTTGTCACCTAAAGAAGGAAAGTAATTTACATGTATGAAGGCATGAGTGCGAGAGAATCTTCATTCATATGTGAACCTTTGCTTTAAACTATTACCGGTCTATGTCAAGTACATGTCAGCACTTCTATTATGTTAGTTGAATATGAATATGGCATGAGCTCAATAATAGTCAAGAGTCTAAAGTTTTTTGTTTGTTTTTTGTTTGTGTTTGTGTGTGTGTGTGTGTGTTCACTACCTGAGTTCGATTCTGAACAGCCTGGAGGAAATAAACCACGTCTTCATGTCCAGAGGCTCTTGCCTATGGGAAACATGGCAACATTTCTTGACACATAAATTTAACAAGACTGTATTCACAATTCCAACCTGCTGCAACATTACAACCTGTCTTGTATCTCCACACAGATTAATGTAAATAATGGCTATCAGGTTACAGTTCTTTCAACTCTTCTTCATTAACTCACCACTTCAATAGGAGTCTGTCCGTCATAACTGGATGTGTTTAGATCAACTCCAGCTACATGCCAAAGCTCCAGTCCCTCCATGTCTGCACTGGCTGCAAGACTGTGAAACACACACCGGAAGAAACATTTAAACAATTTACATAAAATCTAAGAAATCCTTTTAACCTCTGACTGAATAAACCACTGTAGAGTAATACATACATCAGTTAAATGTGCTTGGAATGTGCATTGCTTGGAAACTGTAAACATCTGACAGTTTAGACTAATAACCCACAATACTTAGCAAAAGGATTTTATTGTGACTTATATTTGTCTTCTACTATTGGTTGATAAAAGCTACAAGACTGTGTTTCTGTGACCGTCATTCTTACAATCCTTCCTGTTAGCTCAAATGGTAGAGCATTATGTTAACAC
>JBAJNP010013565.1:0-11982 GCA_036877545.1 Yasuhikotakia modesta | reverse complement strand
TATATATGTACTATATATATGTTCTTAGGGGACTAGAGGGATTATTAGTTAGAAGTGTAGTTTTGCATGTTTTACTGTGAAACAAATTTCATCAAATAAAGCATCTAAACAAGCTTCTAATGTAATAGAAAAATGCATGAATCAGTTTGCAGTGAGGATGACAATGTAATAAATGACATTCTTACCAGCTGAGTTTGAGAGGCCGATTCCAGAGTCGTTTGACTCGGATGAATCTCATACTTGGACATAGTGACACAACTCAACATGCAGCACTAACGTAAACGTGAATACATGCAATAAAAACATCATAATAAGCAGCAGTACCGCTATATCAGAGATGAAAATCAATTGTTTCCATGATGAGGTTAAACATTTTATGAGGTTAAAATGTTATTGACATGTTACGGCGAGTTCGCAAACTCCTTATGAAAGCTGCGCTCGACGTTACCTGCTTCCTCGGTGGCGTGACACAATTTCAAAATAAAAGTTAAATAAATGCCACATAAGATTGATATTGTCGTCAGCATATTAGTACAATAAAAATAGTTTTATTAGTTTCAGTAAGAATGCCGGGGTAGAAGATCATAATAAGCAATAATTATCAATACAATTAATACAAACAAATCAGGCAGAATCATAGGAAAAAGACAGGATGCCTTTTATTTACTTGTAATGTTTGTTTAAAATCAATCTCAAAAGGTCAGACAGAACTAAGAAAGTTTCAAAATGTAAGCATTTTATTCATAATAAAAGCCATTAAAGACAACAGTACAACTTATGTGTCAACTTTAATAATTTACATTCTGTTCTTCAAATCAGTTTTTTTCTGAACAATATTACAAATACACAAAACAAGTCCTGCATTTCTGTTACTGTTAATATAAGTGTTAATAAAGTGTTAGGAATCTTTTCATAAAGGTTTACATTTGTGATCATTATAATTTCTAGCATATGCATAATTCTTCCCACATTTCTGACAAGTATATGGTTTCACTCCAGTGTGAATCTGCATATGTGCTTTCACATTGTTACGTTGCCCAAACCTTTTCCCACAGACATTACAGCTGAACGGCTTCTCCCCGGTGTGAACGCGTCTGTGACGCCTCAGGTTTCCAGATAATCTGAAACACATTCCGCATGTTTCGCACTTGTGCGGTTTCACATTAGTGTGAATGAGCATGTGTAGTTTGAGAGTGTTTAGCAGGCCAAAGCTCTTTCCACATTCAGAACATAAATGAGGTTTAGCTTTGGTGTGAACAACCTCGTGCATTTTCAAACCAGCTCTGTGCTGAAAAACCTTAGCACACACTGAACATTTAAACGGTGCCACACCTGTATGTAGTTTCTCATGTTGCTTAAGTGAATATGGGCTGCTGTAGCTTTTACCACAGGTTTTACACATAAATGGATCCTTTTCTGAGTGGAGTCTCTCATGCACTATAAGCAAAGAGGAAGTACTATAGCACTTTCCACAAACCTCACAACAGAAGGGGCTCTTTACAGTCCTAACGTCACCGTGGGTCAGTAAATGTCTCTTTAATAAACAATTATAAGCAAATCTCTTCCCACATTTATCACACATGAATGACTTCTGGGCTTCATGCACCCACTTGTGCCTCCGTAGATATTTAGTATGACTAAACCGCTTGTCACAAATGTCACACTTGCACTGTTTCACACCGCTGTGAATGAGGAGGTGTCTTTTGAGATTTGTAACGAGTCCAAACTTCTGTCCACATATGTGACAAGCATGGGGTTTCTCTCCAGTGTGCACAGCCTGGTGTTGTTCCAAACCTCTTTTCATTTTAAAAGCCTTGTCACAGAGGCTGCATTTGTAAGGTCTCTCAGGTAAATGAGTTTTACGGTGGACAGCAAGGTTACCTGAGGTTGAAAACTGCTTCCCACATGTGTCACAGCTGTATGGTTTTTCACCTGTATGGACTCTCTGGTGAGTTTGAAAACTCGTCTTTACAGTGAAGCCCTGTCCACATATACCACAAAGATACGGCTTTACTTCCAGGTGGACAAGTTCATGCGTCTTAAGATCTGCGAAGGTTTTCCCACACGTTCTACAGGATTCTTTCTTCTCAGTGTGACGCAGTATGTGTTTCTGGAGCACTTTTAAAAATTTAAACTTCTTTCCACACTTATCACATCTGTGAGAGATGTTTTTCAAGTGTTCACGTTGGTGCAGTTCTAACTTATATTTTCTATCAAATATCTGTCCACACTTGTCGCATCTGTTAGAAATGCTTTGTTCGCACTTGTGCTGTTTTAGTCTGTGTTTGGTGGTGTATGTCTTCCCACACCACTTACAATCGAACAAAACTTTGTTCTTTGTGTTCTTTGACCGAGGGCTGTTTTCTTCTGCCATTGTGTTTATTTCAGGAACTTCGACATTGTTGGAGACAAAGTCCCTTTTATTAACTGCAAAACATCGTAACAATGCAAGATTCTCATTACTACTGAACTATATATACAGGATATATTACATACTGAAGATAAGGTTACATACCTTCTGTTAAATCTCTCTGAATTGGCTTCTTTTTTCCATCATATTGCTCTTCAGAACCAAAAGCAACAGTCTTACCGTCTTGTAAACACTGAAAGAAATGACCAACACAAAAACTGTTGCAAAACGTTGATTAATTAACACATAGTGGAATCATATGCACAATAAACTGACCTCTTGGTCTTCAACTGAGTCTTGAAGTTGTTTTTCTTCTTGTAACACAGCGACTGGACATTGACCTTGTGTAGTTTCTGACAGAGTTCCATCTACAGAATCTGGAGACATCACGTTTTGAAAAAGCATTTTTGTTACAATTCATACAAACATTACCATTACACTGTATAACACAGAATGTCTTACCAGGCAAAGTGCTGAAACCATTTTTGCTTTCCATTGGTTGGCTTACATTTTGCTGCACGGACCTTTTCAAATTTATTGAACTATCTTGGTCATTTTTGGAAGTCTGAGCTTGTTTCATTGCAATGCAATAACTGAAAAGTCTACATATTCTTCGAATGGCCACCTTGGTAAGAGTTTCCATCACCGCTGTTAGGTTTTCCTGTAACAGACATTATTTACTGATTAATTTTACACGTATTCATTTAGCAGATGTTTAAAGTTAAAAGTAAAAGATTTTATGAACAAGTGTAAAGTTCATCATTCATTTTGCAGACTAAGGTGACAATGAAACACTATATTTCAAACCAAATATTAAATCTTACGTAAACTGTAACATGAATAATTCCTCAAGCACATATTGTTTTATTTGCAGAACAAAACAGGTGTTTCACAAGCTTAAAGGCAATTTCCCCATTCATAGTAACAGAATTGCGGCATCTTGTTTATTCTATAATCTTTGGCATATTTCTATCCTTAAATGTAGACAAAGTCTTAATAATGTGACAGATGTCTTTATTTTGAAATGACAGACTGCAGTGAGATCGAATGAACAGGCTACGTGATAATATAGAGATCATGCAACTGACAAAATCTCTTGTTGGCACATAAGTAACCAAAAACAGAGAAAACGTACAACTTTCAGATGTCTCTCATGCATTTCAGACTCCGGATCTCTGTCATTGTGGCACGAGGACTTTTCACAGTCAAAAACTTTCTGAATCTCTTCTCGAGCTGTTTCTGCCAACAGTGTGATTATAGTCTCTGTCTGTTTGTGAAATAATTTATATTCCGTCATTTTGCTTTTTGAACAATTGTGAATTGCATTCCTACAAAGTAGACATTAAATAATAAAAAAAAACAAATAAAAGGTTCGCAATACAAACAACGTTTTGAGAAATCAAGCCGCCACCCGCGTTCACTACGTTGGTTTACGTGCATTTCCGTTTCCGTTTTGTGAATGTGACGTTTTCTTTTCAAAATAAAAGTTAAACACGTAAATCCGACAAGTCATACGTAACAGTTTGATTTTTAATTTTTTTTTGTTCAAACAAACATATGGAGAAATTAAGCTATATATAAACCGCATTGTTTTATTATAAATAATTCAATATTTGGCACATCAATTTTGTGGCCCTTATTTTGAAAATGATACACGCCGGCGCTTCGTCGTCCATGCTGAAGTCTGACTGCTCTAACAGTTAGTTGTCAGAAACGTTTGTCACTGTTTTTCTTTTTATTAAATTATAAAAACTATGAAATTGTTATTACAGATATTTCGACCAGATCAAGACTAAAGACCTGTAAAATCTTAAATCTCTTAGAAAATGTCGGAAAAGACAAATCTTCAGGTAAGGCTTCATTCATTATTTTAAGTTAGAGATGAATAATTATCAGGCAACATAAACTAAATATTTATCTTATTTAAACGCAACAAAACTAATGTAAAACGTAACTTATTTCTGTAATAATGAACATCATCAAACTAATGATTGTATCCTATGATCCAAGGACATATGAAATATATAATCGTACAGGCTGAGATTCTGTAAGCATGAAATCTCTCTTTATGGTGTGGATGAAATAATGGTGTCACGCCTTATTTCTGTGTAATCGACATAACGGGCATCGTTGTCTTATCTACTGAAACCAGGACACAAGGGCGTTATGCTTGTACACAGCCTGTCCTTGCCTGTTGGTCACTAATACATCAGTTTCTCATATCATACTACAAGTGTCTTAAGACTTAAACTCATATTAACAATGGCAGATGGACCTTATAAATACATCAGGGTTAGAAAATGTTTAAAATATAGATATTATAAACACATTCCTTTTATTGGTACTGACCTGTTTAAAATATGACTGTGTTTTACAGGACGGTGATGGTAAGATCAGCAGGGTGATCCGTGTTGGAACAAGGAAAAGTGAGGTAACCTGTCTTATGTGTATTTATTGTTGTGCATGGCATGTGATAATCACATTGTACGGATAGTAATATTAACTGTCCTAAAACCCACAGAAATGTCAGACACACATCAAATGTCAGACACATTTGATTTCCTTAAAATGAATCCTTAAAATGAATTGAAAGTGGAAATTCTCTTACTTTTTCTTTCCAGCTGGCCCGCATTCAAACAAACAGTGTCATAGAAAAACTCAAGGATTTGCACACTGATGTACAGTTTGAAATAGGTAAGAGATTGTTGTCTAGTATACATACAATATTCAACAGTTCTGCTTGGCATCTGGCCATGGGTAAACATTGCAGGTTTACAAAGTGTAAAGTTATTTGATACTTTATCTTTTTGTTTTACAATCCTGACAATATTTTCATTGTGTTTCAGTGGCTATGTCAACAACGGGAGACAAAATACTTGACACAGCTTTATCCAAAGTAAGTCCTAAACCAGAAGCCACATAAAAAAAACACTGTTAAGTTATTTTTCATCTCTTTTTTTCTAAAAGCTGATTAATGCTATATTCAGGCTTGTTTAAATTGTTAGCATTGTGAGGTGTTTGCATAACAATCAGCTACGTCTCTCAGCTGTGTTGGTTAACTTGTGTGTTTAAGATTGGCGAAAAAAGTCTCTTTACAAAGGAACTGGAGAACGCTTTGGAAAGAAACGAGTGAGTGACTCTTTCATTGTTGTTTTTAATACATTAACACTACAGTACAGAAATGTTTCACAGTTTTGTACCTAAACACTGGTCCTTATGTTTCACTACAAATGCTGTTGTAATGTTTGCGTCTAGGGTGGACCTGGTTGTGCACTCTTTGAAAGACTTGCCTACTGCTCTGCCTCCGGGATTCACTATAGGAGCTGTGCTGAAGTATGTTAAATAACTATAGTGCATTAAACATAGGGGTTCAAGCATGTTCCTCAACATCTGAAATGCCTTTTCTCTTAAAAGTGGCTCATTTTAATCTCCAGTGTAATTATGAAACTTTCTTTCTCTTCAAAGACGAGAAAACCCTCATGACGCTGTTGTCTTGCACCCCAAAAACAAAGGCAAATGTCTGGACTCCCTGCCTAACAAGAGGTAACAACAACAGCAGTCAATACACAGAATACAGCTGGTGTCTTTTGTATTGTAGTTTAATATTAGTTTACATGATTTGTTAATAGTGTTGTAGGTACCAGTTCTCTTCGTCGTGCTGCGCAGCTAAAAAAACGATTTCCCCACCTGGAATTTAAAGACATTGTATCTTTTAATGCACTGCGGCCATTATTTTAGCCCTGTGACTTAATTTAGCTTGGTTTGTTCTGGGCATTACCACTAAATTCTTGTAACACATGAAGCATGATATCTGTTGACGTTTGAGATGTTTACCTTAAAAATGGCCCTTCAGAGAGGTAATCTCAACACTCGTCTGAAAAAGCTGGACGAAAACAATGACTTCTCAGCCATCATCTTGGCAGCAGCTGGTCTTAAGAGGATGGGCTGGGAAAACCGGATTAGCCAGGTGCCTCTATTCTCCTTTATGAATCCTAAAACACCCGTTTTTAATTCAAGTATATTGCTAAAGATTCTTGCATCAATTAATTGAACTTAATTGAACATTAAATCAAATGATAATAGTCAAGGACATGCACTCATACACCTCATAGACGACCTCTGTTTTTGTATAAGAACATTGTTTATTGTCTTGTTTCAGATCCTTGGGCCAGAGGACTGCATGTATGCTGTTGGACAGGTGGGTAGTGTTACTGGAAATGAGTCCCAATTTATTGAGCCTTAGCGCTCATATGGGCAAAACAGGTTGGAATCCTGCTTGCGCCACCTCCTTTTTTACTTTTCCTCACTATCATTTCATATTCTCAAAACAGGCCCAGAATGCACAATGTAAATCTGTGTTTGAATTCTGTTGCATGGCTATGAGTGACTGTTTGAGTTAGTCACAGATTGCTGTTTTGTTACAGGGAGCTTTGGCTGTTGAGGTCCGAGCTCGAGACCAGGACATCCTGGAGATGGTGTCGGTTCTGAATGATACAGACACCGCGCTGAGGTGCATCGCAGAGAGGGCGTTCCTCAAACATCTGGTGGGTTTCCTGGTCTGCTATGAAGCCTCCTGCTCTAGTTTTCTGCTCTGTAGGCTTAACTTAACTTCAGCTTGTCACATGTTTGTGCTTTTCATAGGAAGGGGGATGCAGTGTTCCAGTTGCTGTTTACACTGAAGTTAAGAATTCACAGGTAGAGAAAAGCTTTATATTGGACTGAAGTTCTACCCAGCTGTTCTTGCTAACAGAGGATTAAATGTTTGTTTCCTTTACAGCTATATCTAACTGGAGCGGTGTACAGCCTCGACGGCTCTGATAGTCTGAAGGAGACCATGCAGACAAGCATCAACTCAGACAATCAGGTTGTTACTTCCTGTAACAAATTGTCCCACCCGAAATTCACCTCATTGGTTGAACCAGTGTTGCTAAGTCGGGCTGGTCAGGATGCGCAAACAAGTGCTGAGTGTTTCAGCATCTTTGAAACACTCAGTTCACTTCAACCAAAAGTGTAAAACAAAAGCGACCAGCAAACTTGAGAGATGAAGTTTTTCTTTTGGGAATGATTTTGGGAATGTGTGTTTTGTTCCCAGGTTGAAGAGCAAGAGAAGGTTGATGAGAAGGTTCAGCGTGTGGGCATCACAGCTTTAAAGGTGTCAGGAGAAGACCAGGACGCTGCGGCCAAGTTGGGGGTGGACCTTGGAATTCTGCTGCTCAACAAAGGGGCCAAAGAGATACTGACCGTAGCCAGACAGCTTAATGATGCACGATAGGTGAATAATTGTCTGAAGAGGAACCACCACTCAATACTCATGGTCATTTTTTCTCATATGATTGATGATGTATCAAACCACGATAAGCTCCTCTTAGTATTATATAATATCAAATGTTTTTATTTTTATTTGTAATGCACCATTACTGCAATTTTTACATACAATTCTGAACGCTGAGAGGGCAACTTTGCCATGTATTTATAGTGTTGCATTGGAGATTTACCGAAAGTCAGTTTGTTTAGTTTACCACTGAAACACAAACTTGGTTAATATTGCAGCTGCTCACCTAAGATCACTGTGTAAATTTCATTATAACAGTAGCCTGCCTTTCTTCATTCATAATTCAAATGCTTAAATCTAACTATTGTAAGCTGGTTTGGTGGCTGTAGTTGGTCTCCCAGAATGGAATTTTTACTGGTTTTGGAAGGGTTTAAAACTGGTCAGCTGGTCAGATATACCAGCCAGCTAAAGACTAACTGGGCCAGGCTGGGAAACTGCCTTAAATCAGCTTAGCTGTTTTTTCAGCGAGAGATTAAGCCATGAACCCACAATCATGCCTTTTAAGATGGTGTGTGTTGTATCTAAGCACATGCTCATATGAAACTTGAATTTTACTGGAGTATAAATCTTTTAAGCTGCTTGAAGTGTCATCTACATTTTTCCTTTGTGTAATGCGTTCACTGCCCGGTTTTATGTGAAGCTGTACATGCACATAATAACCCATATTTTACTACAAAACCTCTTGTGTGATAAAATCAGCTTAATTGCTTTTTACATATACATATTTTAATTCATAAATTCATGTAGTGTGTACATTTGTTTTTAAAAGGTTTTCTTACAGTCAGTTTTATAATTTGCCGGTGACATGTATGATCCTGTGTTGTCAAATGTAACTTTTTCAGTGACTGAAAACCCACTATATACTTATTAGAGGCAAAGCATCCGTTGCGTTGTAATTGTATGAAGTGAATCACTTATGTTTTTATGTAACGCCTTAATCTTTGTAGTCAATGAGCTTGCATTCAGTTTAACACAGCATTCACTGTATGTTTTTCTTTTCCTGGAATAAATGTCAGGTATTCTGCACATGAAGTATGATTTAGCTGAGCCAGTATATTGTCATATTCTGTTGCAGTTAGTTTTGTTTATGGTTTAGCATTATGCATTGACCAATGATTTAAAGTGACCATGTGCCACATTTTTAGCACCACATATTGTTGAATACCATAAAATACCAAATCAAACGTGTTTAATAATTTTAATTTAGTTTCATTTGTTGAGTTCTGTGGCATTTTCAGGTGTCATACTACTTAATATAATATTTTATAAGAACTATTTTTTGCTGTTATTAATTTGCAGACATTGATGTAATGCCCAACACCAAATAAAGCAATCAATGGAAATGTGATTGAAATGTTATGAAAGTGTCTCCCACAAGATGCCACTGTTTGTGTCAAATCTGTAGGAGGTGCGAGGGAAGAAAATGTCATCATAACCATCTGTGATACATTCATCACATCGAGTATAGAGTGAAGCTCTGCGCCTCACATCACGCCGAGACTCGTCCGTTTCTTTAGCTTGTTCTGGCATGTTGCCATCGGGTCCCCGCATATTTTTGTGAAAATAACACACCACACGCCATTGCCTTTAATTTACATACATTTCAAAAGCCAGCACATACTTTTGCTAGACACAATGTGTCACTTTTCAATATGGTCTATTTTATAAACGTAAGTTAATGTATTAGCTAAGATGAACTAACGGTGTCATTTTCTACATTTGTAATCATTGCTAAAGTTTTGCTTACACGAGTGAAACATTTGAGTGCTATTTATGATATATGATGTTTTTACATACAGTGTCTAATAAAAACATGAATAAATGTTGCTAACCCACTATTTGAATAAAAGCACCACCACCGCACATAGATGTGCGTTACCTGGGCGCGTGACGTCACCGGGCGCTGAGGACTGCGTCACAGGACACGGGTCCGAGCGGACGTCCATCCATCCCAGCTCGTGCGTCACACCCCGTTACAGTCGCTCCGGTGCATCTATCTGAACTCGTTCACTTCCGTACGGAATTAACTACCGCAGGACTGCGTGGTCGTGTCGGGACAGTCTGTTTCATTGGCCTATAGGGAGATAATAGGGTGAAGGTTCGTTTAAATTGCACTGAAAAGTTAAATTGCGTCTGTATTTCCTCGAGAGTGAGTCTGGGTAAGTTATTTTTATGCATTTGACGCATTATTTAATAGGGCAGGCAAGAGTTTATTCATAGCATGTTATTAAAGGATCATAATTTATCCTTAATTTATCCTATAATTTCTTAAAGTCAGATCTATGTAGATTATGTTTATATTATGAGGTTATATTAGTCTGTCATTAAAGGACTGAACTTCAGTTTATGGTAATAATAGTGCATGTCTATATGTATATAGGCATATATTATATACAATATACTTATATACAATCCTTGCAGTATGTATGTGTATGGTTTTAACAGAGGAATAAAGACAAAACCTTTAATCTTGCAGGATTAGCCTAATTTCACAGCATAAGGTTTTCAAATCTGAATCTTTCAGCTCTTTATGCTCTTTATTAATGAAACTATTTATTTTGTTTGTGTAGCCCATGAAAATCTCAGTCCTAATGCTACCATAATCATTTAATGAAATAATAATCTGTTGATTTTTTAAGATAATAATATTTACACACATAATAAACTACAGTAAGTTCATGATCTGTGGACCTGTGTTATGATGTAATATTTGTATATTAAAACGTACATTTCATCTATACATACTGTATAAAGGGACCGGTTACATAAAGGATAATAATGTGTCGTACTTATTATGTATGTCATATTAAAAATCTGATTATGTTTCACTGGCACATTCAAACAAGATTTTCATTGTATATGTCGTCTTCGCACACAATCTAGTAAGTCTCATGTGAATGGTACCGCGATCCCCTCCTAGCTCCTGTTCTCGGGGGAACCGAGTCAATGATGTCTGTCTCTGACCTGGCTTTTCTTGTTTGTTCTTTCCTTTCGTTCTTTCACTCCGACTCCAGGGACTCGCTTCTAGCCAGTCAATTCAGTGTGTCAGCACAATGCAGCCTCTCGGATGTAACCAAATCCATGGCTTTTACAACAGCTCCAAATTCTATAAAAGATCAATTTGGCTAAGCAGGGGCCTCTCTTAGATGACAGATTAAGAGCTAGTTTGTGGTTCAAAAGAGGAGAATAGGAAGATTCACCTTTTCGTTTTGAATGTGTGGTGATTTAGTTAGTTTAGCTGTCTGGTACTAGCATATTTTCGTTACTAGCAGCCACAGTGACGTTCATTGTAAAAATGTATCCGTGTAGTTTATCACAGAGGACATGGATCAGGGCGTACTGTGTTTGTTTTGCTACAGTCTAAAACATCTGAGATGTTCTTTGTGACAAGAATGAAGATAATGTGTCCTCTGACTTTGCTCAATCTTACATGTCATGTACAAACAAATGGATAAATAAATAGATGTTTTTGGAAATGTTTTTGTTTGTAACTGGTAACACATGCAGGGCAAAATGGGTTTGATTGCCAGGAAACATGTGCTGATAAAAATATATAACGCAAAATATATAATGCTTTGGATAAAGTGTCTGCCAAATGAATAAATTTAAGGGCTTGATTTTAAGTTTTATCACAAGATTATAAGTCACCACAAAATGCAGTGAGATAATTTACCGTACTGTATGTTCACCTTCAGATGTTAGTCATGGCGGACAAGACATCTGATCCTGGGTCAGTTAGCATCACTGTGGAGGATATTGTGTGTAATGGAGGAACTCAGACACAGGAAGCTCCATTGCTAACTCATCTGAAGAAAGTGGAGAACCACATCACAGAGGCCCAGCGTTTCTCGCACCTTCCCAAACGCACTGCTGTGGACCTGGAGTTCAAAGACCTCTCCTACACCATCAGAGAGGGACCGTGGTGGAGGAGAAAAGGTACCACAAGGATACCATAATAATCAATAACCTCCAAAATAACCAATAATGTGATTTTTAATCAATAATAGTGACAAAAAATCAGCAACAATTTAAGAGATTGTGATGAATATAGGCAATAAATATTGTGCTTATAATGAGGCTATTTAAAAGGTATTAAAACTTATTTTAACATAAATCTACTATTCAACACAGTCTTCACAGCAAAACCTGTAAATAACAGACAAATCCATAGTGGAGCTGTCAAAGCTGTGAGAAATACAATTCTGCACAACACAGAAAATGTGTTTAAAACTGTTTACAA
>JBAJNP010013564.1:0-11983 GCA_036877545.1 Yasuhikotakia modesta | reverse complement strand
CTGTGTAAGTCAGTGATTCTTAAACCTTATAGGTTTTACTGTAACAGTACAAGAAAATAATCTCAGGATGGTGTTTGTGGGCTTATCAATGGAAACTGTACATCACAACAGAAATCTTTGAAATCTACTCAGATGAATGATGAAGATGTAACCGGAACTGACGCTGAATGGTTTCTTATAAACGTCACTCATGTAACGCGTTATGATTGGTCCATCCGTCCTCTGATATGAAACGTAACGTGTACCACGTGACATCGCTTCACCGTACTTTAATAGCGACCCGGGCAATAATGTACAACATTATGATATTTTAAAGCGAGTTAAACTCGTGTCTGTCATTCCCGGGCAGGTTTCATGAAACATGCGGCCATGCCCGTGCACGCTTTCCCGTCATGCTTTGCGCAGCAGAGAGCGGAAGTGCTGCACGTTTGTGCGCTTGTTCAAAACATCTGAACGGAGCGGCTGAGGGATCATGGGTGAGGCGGGTTATGTCGCGCTTTACACAGCTACTCTTCTGCTGCGTGTTTGTTTTCAATGTTTGCGTAATAATGTCCATAAAGCGGAAAAACCTGGCGAACAGTAAACACGTGAAATGAAGCCGTCAGGAGGAATCATGCTGTCATGACGTCAAGCGCGTGCACCCATTCACTCAATAACACGTTTGAGTTACAGGCTCGTGCATGAATGTATGTTGGTTATTGGATGTTTTGGCTGAATGTGTTTGTGTGTTTATTCATATGATGAACGCATTTAGAGGGCAGCGAGGTGGATGGAGATAGCAGCGGGTCCGCCGCAGGGTCGCCAGAGATGGACCGCAACCCTTCACCTCCTCCAGAGGAAGAGGAAGATGAAGGTGAGGAGGACGCCATCGGAGGGACTCTGTACAGCAAACACTGGCTGTTCAGCAGCCTGACCCGCCTCATTCAGGTACAACAGCACATGAACTCACTGCCCAGCTCATTCCAATGTTTAATAAGTTACATGGTAAAACTTCATGTCACTTGCATTCTGTTATAAAACCTAGAGCTGAATTTACCACACGTGACTGAGGTTTATTAAACAGCTTTCAGCATTAGTGAATGTTTCTGTGTGTTGTGGCTGTTGAATGTGTAGATGGTGACAGATGGAGAACAGGAACGGGTGGAGACAGCAGTGGAGTTGACACAGGAGATGGAGGAAGACTTGTGTAAAGTTTGGGACATGGCGATGGATAAGGTGAAGTCACATCTTCTGTAGATGTCAACACAAGTGTGGAAACACTCCTGATGTCATCATAGATCGACCACAGATGATCAGTTCTGTGTTGGTGTTTGTTCTTTCTCAGGATGTCTCGCTTTTTCTACAAGAGTTCAAAGCTCCAGACATTTTACTGGGCGTAATAGCAAAGTCACGTAATCCACGCCTCACTGTAAGTCATGTTACCATGGTAACCTGTGACATACTGCTAGTCATCTGAATACATATCAGATTTCTGTTAGCTTTGCTAATGGCGTCATTCAGTTACTTGGAGTTTGTGTTACAGGAAATCTGTGTTGGCATTCTGGGTAATATGGCGTGTTTCCATGACGCATGTGTGTCCCTCAGCCAGAACGCTGATCTTGGGTAACACAGTTTTTTCTGTCAAATTAGAATATGAAAGTGTCATAGGCAAAAAGATTTTCTTTTTTCTGCTGTACAAGTGAAATTGTTGCTGGGATACAGAAGAACGTGTTTTGGTGACTGATTGTGTTGTTGATGTTTATTCTGTGTCTCAGTGATGTTTTACTCCTGCTGCTGGCTGACAACGACCCACCAACACTGTTAGAAAGCTGCAGGTGAGACAGAACTCTGCACCACACACTCTCTTTGAATGCTTTAGTATGACTTCCTGCCGTTTCCTCAGGCTCCTGCTAACCTGCGTGTCCCAGCCTGACGTCGCCCCCCTGTGGCTGGAGCGGATACGGCAGCAGCCTTCAGTGTGTGCCAGTCTCTGTTTCATAATGAGCAGTTCAACAAATGGTCAGTGGTCTGCTGCTGATGTCGAGGTCATGTGATTTCCTCAGGGTCCACCCTTTATAATGTCTCTCTGTCTGCCTGTCTAGTGGATTTGCTGGTTAAGGTTGGGCAGTTAGTGGATAAGCTGTTTGATGAGGATGAGGAGCTGATGAAGAGTTGGGTGTCCAGTGAGAGTGACTCAAGCGAGGACACGCAGCAGGGCATCACATCTTCTCTGCTTGAGGCGGCAACACAGCTCAGGTCAGGTGATACGGTCATGTGACCATCTGTCTCTTCCAGCCCATTCTTCTGTCTGCATAAGAGATGTGCTTCTGTTGGATCAGATCAGTGCTCAGTGTGTGTCTGTGTGTGTCTATGTGTTTCTGTGTGTGTCTGTGTGTGTGTGTGTGCGCGCAATAGATCAGAGAGTGCAGAGACACTTGATGTGTATCTTCATTCACTCCAGCTTCTGACTACAGTAGAAGAGGGAATGCAGGCACTGGGTGAGACCTAAATCCTCATTCAGACCATTTCAGTACCCCAGAAACCTGCCCAAATCTGCCCTGCTGCACCCCAAACCCTGCCCTGCTGCACCCCAAACCCTGCCCTCCTCAGTGTTGTGTGTGATGTACTCTGCAGTCTCAGATGGAGGCTGTGGTGCTGCTGTCTGGGAGTTCCTGTGTAAGGTTCTATGTGAAGACTTGTGTCAGCCAGACGAGCCTCCACTCGTTCTACAGGAGCAGAAATCTGTCCTGGCTCCAGCACTCGCCCTGATGTCTGCTTTACACTGCAGCCTCCACAAAGACATCAGTGAGTGCATGAGTCAGTGGTTTTATTCATGGAATAATGTGTGTTACAACTGAGTTTATATTGAACTGATTTATATCACACTGTGCTCCTATATCTCTGTTTCAGCTGATGTGTGTTTGTTCTCACAGGTGCAGAATTAGTAGCTAGTGTTCTTCGTATTCTGTGGTTCTATGCTGAGTACCGCCAGAATCGGACGGACGGAAATGCAGAATCAGATGATAAAGAGGAAACAGACGTACAGCTCAGAGCTTTAGTAGAAACCACAGCTGAGTTCCTCGCTGGTGTTCTTACGCTGACATCTAAGGTGAGACCTTTGATGTTTACATGTATAAATATGAAACCATTACAGATAAAAGCCATTGTTTTCTTCCTCAGGATGTTTTATCTTCATTAGTGGAGGAAGGTTGTGTGACGGAGAGGAACTGTGTTTCTGCTGTGAGAGTTCTTCTGCCTCAGCACAGCACTGCGGTACGTCTCATCTTCATCCCTGTATCTCCTGCTGGTCTTCAGTCATCTCAGTTCTTCTCACGGTTTCTCTACAGGTTCAGCGTCTGGTCCTCCTGTTGTCAGAGGTGGAACCAAACCTGGCAAACATTATAAAGAAGGACTTTTCAATTCCATCCAGTGTGAACCAGACAGAGCCTTCAGTGAACTGAGCTGCAGAATGACTGCCTAGTACAAAATAAAGACTTGTAAATACATTTTCAGGTCATTTTCAAACATTAATTGTAGCTTCTGTTACTAGTATTTGTTCATGTAATTGTCTGTTTTAACTTTTGATGTTATGCTCTAAAATTTCTTTAGTAAACAAAACTTCTTTTGGATTTATTGAGTTGTGAAATTGAGTTTTGTGTTGTTGTGTTTGTGCTATTTTCTAGATTTTTTAGTATTGTATTTTCCAAACATCACACAGTAACTTCCACATTACAGAAATGTCACTCAGAACTTTCATATTTGGTGTTTGTATCTGTTTTCATATGTCAACATTTAAAAACAGCCTCTGGTGGTGCGTCCTGTCTCTGATGTCTCTGTTTCCTCAGGGTGAGAAGAAATTCCTCTGAAGAAATGAATGTCTTCCTCTCTTTGCTTGCATAAGCTTGTTTATATTCTAGCTGAGTAAGAAGATAAGAGTTCTAATCAGAGATACTGCGGTGTGTATCAGTGCAGCCCGTCTGAATGAAGGACAGGTATTTAACTGGTAGAGAGTGTGTTTGCTGCTCATACAGCTGCGGGTTGTTAGGTGTGTCTGTGTGGAGAGTTTTCAGGGCTGTAAGACAGCATGTTTTGTGTTTGTTCTGCACCGTCAAAGGTGGAGTTTTAAAATGGTTATGTGTGTGTATAATGACTCAAGTTCATTAAAACAATAAGAGGAAGAGAGCTGTCATACACATGCGTTCATGTGAGTCTAAGTGTATATTGTCAATGATAAGCTTTGCTGTTCTTTTGCTGAATGCCACGTACACTAACAAGTAATAGGAAGTAGAATTAAAACTGTCAATCAAACATTCAGACATGCCTTCTAAACCTTTTTTAAGATTCAGTTTTCCTTAAAGATGCAGTTTTTGTCTTTAATGGTATATAACCTAGTGTACAGCTCGTGAAGTTGTGTATATGCTTTAAAATGTCTAAAAAGGCCTGGTTTTGATGTTGATGCCGCAGAGCGACCGTGAGCTCATTTGTAATACAGAACAGTTATTTACACACAACAGATGCTGAGAAATTCTCTTGTGTTTATATAGGCAGAAGATCTGTGTAAAGGATCTTGCTGATGAAGCTGAAGAGAGGAAGATTTTCACCTGTTAAACACTTGTGATATTATTGCAATCTTAATCCTTTCACATGATGTCACAGAAATTGTGTCATTAAGTATGTTCATTCTGTGTGTAAGCAGTTTCTCCAGTGTCCTCATGTTCACTGTAAGATTAGTGTGTGTGTGTGTGTCCTCTGATGGACATTAGCAGAACTGGGGCAGGTTATCAGTCTGTGTTGATGGTCAAATACTCTGTGTCACCTGGTAAGAACATGCGCGCACACACACTTTCTCACTGGTCTTGTGCAGATAAATGGATTGTGTGTGTGTGTGTGTGTGTGTGTGCTGTATAATAAAACGAGTTCTTCATTCACTCCTCATCTGTGATGAGAGCCTCTTCACAACCCATAAACACCCAGACTGCATAACAAGAGTTGCTGTGCTGTGGCTGTTTTGTCTGAAGGGTCTCTCTCATGTGTCTCATCATGTTTTTGGGAAATCCTCATGACGTACTGTCGTGTCGTAGCAGCTAACAGAGACAGAAGACCAGCATGTTCTCCAGAGGAACATCTCTGGATCCAGTCAACAGCAGCACGACGCTGGAGATTAAAGCTGCAGATTTAGGAGGCGAAAATGTGCATGTAAAGCATGATGCTATAAACGTAAAATATTTAGTAAGACCTGGAACTATTTCAGTAGAAAACGAAATGGCCACATGCATTTCATGCGATAAGAAACGCAGCAGGTGGGTTATATGCGCAGTGACTAATCCGGGGTTAGATTAAAAGCAGAGGGATTATACTCGCTGTCCCCGTGCGATTGTTTAAAGACGACAGAGGCAGAACCAATGCGGATGCTGGCGGCCGCACGGGGACGGGTTCAGTCCTGTATGCTCGGTAACATCCACATGGTCAGTAGATGCGAACAGCTGCTGGACGGATTTAACCTGCACACAAACTAAACCAGGTTTACACTGAAACAGCGTGTTACTTGTAGGCATTGTTTGCAGTGTTTTGTACAGCAGTGTGAACGTGTCGCGTTTACTGCGCTGTCCGCGGTGCTGAACTGACCCGCCTTATGACCTCATGGTTTATTCTGACGTCACAACACGGTTTTACGTCAGATTCATTCAGCCGGTTTATGCCTTCAAATCGGACTAAAGTGAACTACTTTATTTAGTATCTATAAAACATAAAATATACAGTTACACAGTGTGTTTTAACTGATGTTTGTTTCGTTTGCTAACGTGTGTCTTTATATCAGTTTCTAGTTTAATATGTCACCAATATCTTGTTGAAATACATCACAAATACAGTAATTCCTTTGTTCTGCCGTATAGTCATGATTTTAACGAGTTATGCATGTTTATTGCGTGTTTTACAGATGACCAAATCTGCTTTTCCAAAGCTCGTGCACGGTGCGGCGAGTAAAGCCGCGTGCGCGCGCCGCGCAGCTGTCGTGTTTTCCCTCGGAGATGACGTCGGTGGACTCGCGCAGGCGCTGCGACTTCTGCAGGTGTGCAGATGTGCTGTAAGGTTTCTTATGGTCTGTGTGTGATGCGCGCTAAACGGTGCGAATCGACAGGAGAAGCACGTCAGCCTCGTGCGCTGCGAGTCCAGGAGGTCCAGGAGGTCCAGGGGGCGCAGCTCGGAGTTTGAGGTCCTCGTGGACTGTGACGGTAACCGCGAGCAGGTGCACGAGATCCTCCAGCTGCTGAGGTCGCACGTGAGCGCGCTTGAGACGCACGCGCCCGACCCCCGGCTGCCGGAGGACCGCGGTACATGAGTCCCTTCATCCCGCATGATGCGTAAGTGTCACGCATGAACACGGCGTGAGTAAGTGTCGTCGTTTGCAGATATGGAGAACGTGCCGTGGTTCCCGAGAAAGATCTCGGAGCTGGATAAATGCGCGAACCGCGTGCTGATGTACGGCTCGGACCTGGACGCAGATCATCCCGTAAGAGCAGTGACGTATTCTCCTGACCTGCGTCACAGGTGGCCAGCCGTGTGACGTCACTGTCCCGTTCTCTCCCAACAGGGTTTTAAGGATGACGTCTATCGCAAACGAAGAAAGTATTTCGCAGATCTGGCAATGAGCTATAAGCAGTTGAGTGTTGATTTTAATAAATGAACGTTTCCTGTTTTGCAGGAACACATCTTACTTACTTACTGGTTAGTTGCATTAGGAATGAAAGTTGTGTCTGTTTCCTCAGTGGAGATGTAATTCCCCGCATTGAATTCACAGAGGAGGAAATGAAGACATGGGGTGTTGTGTTCAGAGAGCTGAATAAACTCTACCCCACTCACGCCTGCCGCCAGTACCTGAGAAACCTCCCTCTGCTCACCAAACACTGCCACTTCCGTGAGGACAACATCCCTCAGCTGGAGGATGTGTCGCGCTTCCTCAGAGGTTAGAGACGATGGCGGGTCATTGTTGTGCATGTTTTCATGCTTGTATACGATTCATGTGCTGATGTGCTTTGTGTGTAATGTGGGTTTAGAGAGAACGGGCTTTACTGTAAGGCCCGTGGCTGGGTATCTCTCCCCACGGGATTTTCTGGCAGGTCTGGCCTTTCGTGTGTTTCACTGCACTCAGTACATCAGACACAGCTCTGATCCGCTCTACACTCCAGAACCGTGAGTACCACAATCTGTTAATGATCTGACCAATCTATACGAATCAAGCAGAAACACTGTATATGTTAGATGTACTGAAAAACTGTAATTGTTGCTCTGAGCTGATGATGATGATGGCTGTCTGACTCAGAGACACGTGTCACGAGCTGTTTGGACACGTTCCTCTGCTGGCTGAGCCCAGCTTCGCTCAGTTCAGTCAGGAGATCGGTCTCGCGTCACTGGGAGCCACTGATGACTCCATTCAGAAACTGGCCACCGTAAGTTCTAACAGATCCCAGAATGTTACAGAATAATTGGACTGAAGCCTTCAGCTGAGGTGTTTGTTTCAGTGTTATTTCTTCACTGTGGAGTTTGGTCTCTGTAAACAAGAAGGGAAATTAAAAGCTTACGGTGCTGGTCTGTTGTCGTCTGTCAGTGAGCTCAAGGTAAGAACCCTTCAATCTCCAGATGCACACAACACACACACTTCACCTGACGATGTTTTTCTCCAGCACGCGCTCTCAGGAAACGCCAGGATCTTGCCCTTTGACCCCAGCATGACCTGCAGACAGGAGTGCATCATCACCACCTTTCAGGACCTTTACTTTGTCTCAGACACTTTTGAGGTGGCAAAAGTCAAAATGAGGTTTGTGGGAAATAAAACAGCCCTTGCCTCAAATGTCCTGTAACTGTCCAATAACATAATATAATGAAATCAAGTAAAATAGTACACAGGAAATGATAAAGTGTATAATGTATGTCCATTTTTTAATCAGTGTAATAAAATGTTTTCAGGGAGTTTGCTAAGACCATGAAGCGTCCGTTCTCCGTGCGGTACAACCCGTACACGCAGAGCGTTGATGTTCTCAGGGACACTAGCAGCATCAGGACTGTGGTGGAAGAACTGAGGCATGAGATGGACATCATTGGAGATGCACTGAACAGACTCAACAAACAGCTGGGTGTCTGAAAACAACATTTCCCATCAGACACCTCTTCTCTGCTGTCTGCTACAGTTCACACACATATCACACAGCTACTTGTTTAGTACTGTACTTGCAAGATCATGTATACTGTGACTTTATTCTAGTTTATGTATTTTATGCAAGTTAAATCACATTAAGTTAAATCACATTAAGTTAAATGCAGTTTGTAATGTGAACATTAGGTGGTATTTGAAACTCATTTGAATGGCATCTCATCATTGTTGTTGTTGTGCTTTATCCAGTGCACAGTATTATAAACCTGTTTGTATCGAGCTGAAGGCGTCTGTTTATCTGTGTTCTTGTGTTTTTATTGATGCTGAGATCCTGTGTCAGCAGTATTTAAAAAATCAAGAATTTGTACGAACATTTTGACACCAGTTTAAGAATGTTTAGCTCCTCCAAGAAAAGAGTTTAATGTTCAGAGTGAATTTAATGTTCTGTTAATGTTAAGATTGAATTAAGCCTATTATTTATTTGCTTATCATAATAAAATCAATTCATTATTTTTATTCTGTAAATACACCAAATCAGTTTTCTCCTTTATTATTATATAATTTCAATTTCCGGTCATGAAGCCCCGCCCGTGTGTGGTGACGTCATTAGACGGCGCCTTCCTCATCGGATGGGAAATTCAGTTGTCAGTATTTGTGCTGTAAGGTGGGGAAGTTTAATCTTCATCACACAGCTCACACCGACTCTGTTGTGTGCTGTTATGGACCAGCAGCACCTGTCTTGTGGACAACAGCTCCCTCTAGTGATCAGACAGGTTCTCAGGCAGAGTAGAAATCATCAACACCAGTAAATAAATCTGTCCACTTTCATTGTTAAAATGTCCGAGAGTGAGAAAATGTACTGAATACTGTACTGAATGTGTTTAATTATTTACAGGCTGTAAGGACCATAAATTGTGCTGGTCCATTTTTACATCATTGATATCAGGCTGAGTTGTGTAGTTAAACCAGTGAGTGGGTAAAACCAGGTGAATCTGAATCCGGTGAAGTTAGATGAAGGAGCTGGAGTTGTTTGAAGGCTCATCTGTGTGAGATCTTAAACTCTCAAACTCCAGAGATAAATATACCTCTGTTCCCTCATACAAATACCTTAATTGTTGTTGTACGTTTAATTCAATATATATACATATGTTTTTTATAGCAATAGATTTTGCTGAGAAAGTGGGAAACAGAAAGTTGTGAGCTTGTGTTTCATCCTGCTGTCTCTGCTGTCGTTTCCCAGGATGCATTAGGATAATTGACTGTAATATGAGTGTGTTTGTGTGGAGGGTGTCCTCTGAGCTATTGTAGACATTAGTGCTGTTTTATCCGTTTCCTCTGTGTATTAAGCTATGATCACCAAACACTAATAACGCCTGAGAGCAGAGATGCCCGGTCAGTCACTCGCACCCTCATGGGTCGTCATAGGAACGGACACATGACTCCTGCATCAGGACCGGGAAACAGTCATGGGTTTATTCTATATTTACCACAGGAAGCTGTATGTGTAAATCATCCCTCCACCAAAATAACTGCACATGTAAACCAAACCTGCCGGGAATGTTTCATTATGGAGCACTGGTTTCTGTTACATGGAAGCTGTGTGTATGTGTGAGTGTGTGTGTGTAAGGTTACTGTCAGTAATTGTGTTGTAGTTTTGGTTGAGTGTGTAACTGGTATTTGATTGAGGTTTTCTCACAGGTTTCTGTCTGTCAGTCTGAACACAGTCTTGCTGTTGTGGGTGAGTATGATAAACTGGTTTTTATAAGCTGTTTGTTGGGACACAAGCACACCTCTGTTAGATCAGAGCTGGGGTTTTGAATTGGGGAGAGGGAACATGGAATGTGTGGAGATGGTTTGTCTTATGACATCACACAATCCCAACCAATCCCCAGTCTCAGAGACGGTTGGCCTGTTCTGATTGGCAGTGGGGCAGGACATTCGATGGCACTTTAAAGAGCAGGTTTCAGTTTTAAAGATTGTTCTGACATGTTAGATGCAAAAATACATGCAGATGCAACACATTGTTTATGACATGAACTACAAAAGGGTCTTATTCTCATTTTGTTTTATTTTAAGGGCACATTGTAAATAAATAAAAGCTAATGTTTAGTTGACAACATTAACAGCATCAGATCTGAGCAGCTGTGCTGCGTCCACCGTTCAAAATGATTAGAATTCAGTAAGGAGAGACAAATTCAATCAGACTCTCTCAGACTGGGGTTTAATCTTGTCAGAGGTTTGCCGATCAGGTTACTAGCTGCTATATTCATACTGGCCTCAGACAGTCAGAATTACCTCACAGGAAGAGAAAATGCCCTTAAATCACCTTCATTTCAGGTTTACTGTAACCTGACCTGCTGGAAACATTTCATCTCATACAGATACTGAGACTGCACTGAACACAGGACATCACTAACAGCACAAGACTTATCATGTGTGTCTGCAAGCTGCTCTTATTCTGTGGTAACAGTCTGAAGTTAGAGTTCATGATGTGATTGTGTGACATCATGCTGTTAATGATGTGGCATGTGACTGATATCACACCCGGTTCTCCTGTTTCAGTGCTTCACCACAGGAAGGAAGTGACACGCTTTCTCTTCGACCTGTTATCAAGACTGAACTCATACTTGACTTTAAGACTGATGTAAGGTCAAACAGACGTCACATATACGTCACAGGTATAAATGCATGTTCTGTCAAATGATAACAGACTCTATATACAGATTGAATACAAAATTTATTTCATGCATTCTATATATTTACAGTTATTCAACAGTTATATTTACATGTTTTTTTCTTGTTTCTTTTCTTCTGTTTTTTTCTTTTCTTTTTTGTTTTGCTTTTTTGCATGCATTTACCTCTCTCCAGATACGGTACAAGAGTTTTGCTTTTGCATCTAGATGTTTGGGACTGTGATTGTGTGATTGTGTGATTGCTACAGTGTCAGAGCAAATTAGTTTTTCCTCTATTGGCATCTTTAATCATAAAAAACTGTTTAAACACACAAGAGATCGTCATTTGGGGAAAGGCAAACAATGTCTAAAGAAACATTGTGATTGCTACATGTTGAATATTATTGAAGATGATATAATATGCATCAGAAATATTCAAAGAAACATTAAATGAAAAACACAATTGTCATATTTTCATTACATTTGTTTTCTCAGAGTTCCATGCAAGACATGCAGATGTTGTTTCAGTCCACTTCTGTGTCTCACTAGAATCATGACTGTAAGTGTTGCTTCAAATGAGTCCATATTTCTGTTAAACCACTTGTGAAACAGTCATTCTGTCATCTTTAAATGGTGTCCAGCAGCACCTAATGAAAGCACAGCTCACAGGTGTGACACATGAAGCAGAGAAACAGGAAGATCATGACAGCAAATGTTGATGAGACATGAAGGAGAAGGAAAGGAGTGCTGTGAGATTCAGAATGGGAGACTGATGGGACACTGTGAGTGGGGGTCTCAGTGCAGCTGCAGACAGGTTTGGTTTGGTGGTCCATGCTACAGGATGGACGGGATGGGAGAGTGGACCTGCTGCACGAGACATGGTGGGCCGCAGGGGAGTGCCGACACTGAGGCTATGCCCCCAGACATGCTGCTGTGGCTCCATGGCTGTTCATAGCCTTCATTGGAGGAGACAAAGAGCTGTCAGTAACTCCAGACATACACTCTGTGTTTGTGTGTGTGTTTGTGAGTGAGTGTGTGTTTGTGAGTGAGTGAGTGAGTGAGTGAGTGTTTGTGAGTGAGTGAGTGATTGTGTGTTTGTGAGTAAGTGAGTGATTGTGTTTGTGAGTGAGTGTGTGTGTGTGTGTGAGTGAGTGAGTGTGTGTTTGTGTGTGTGTGTGTGTGT